>JBBMKD010000001.1:105385242-105399375 GCA_037834095.1 Argya squamiceps
TTAATCAACAAGTCTTATTTTTAAAAAGCTATGGTTTTTCATGACACTTAAAAACATCAAAAGTGGTGTAAGTAGAAGCTGATTTTCATATATATTTTCCTTCCTAATGAATAGGACATTTGCAACTATTTTTCCAAGGAACATCTATAAACATTCTGGCAGCCTTGAACAATTCATCAATCTAATGTAACTCTAAATATATTAATCAATAAGTACTTTTCAGTAATAATATACCAGACTGTTCATACACCCAAATGATACCAGACTGACCTTTTGGAACAAGGGGGAAAAAAATACACAGGCCCTCTTTTTACCATATTTGATTCAGTAACTTTGTTTCTACATAAAAACTATCAAAGAGAAGTTGGCCCAGAAATCCTTGTAGTGCAAATTGTTAGCAGTGAGAAAGATAATTCTGAGGAATTATACTTTCATGCCTACTTTACTGTTATACTTCTGTTTTAGTATCCATCATTGTCCACTGTTGAATGTTAAGACTTGCCTGATGTGTGGTCTGATCTATTCTAATGTTCAAATTGGAAATTTTAGAAACGTGAGAGACATTAAACTGAGCTGCATCCAACATCAACATGCTCTTCATCACAAACAAGATGATATGAGCATCTTACAAGTGAACTTGATCTGCCTGCTACATTATATCCTATATTGTATCTCTGGATCCATTTGCCCAGCAGGACTTGCAGCCACGTCAGGTTCTACAGAACACCACATGTTAGTACTGACAAGTAGGTGCCTGTTAAAATTATAAGCAGTAAACAACATTGCTTCACTTTCTTTCAGTGAACTAACAATCTCTACAACCAGCACACTTTTTTGTTGTCAACAGACATAGCTACTCACAACCTTATTTTAAGTCTACAAGTAATTGCAAACAGAAAATGAGACTAAAGCTATAGTGACAACCAAGATGGTTGAAGCAGTTGCTTTAGGCTATTAAAATCCCTTTTTGTGGTTGATTATACCACGACAGACCTCCAGCTGATATGGCATTATAAAACTTGGGCAGACATGGAAGAAGATAGGTATCACTGGAAGGGCAATTATTTTAACTCCTACTGAAGATTAAATAAAGAAACAACAAAACCAAAACCAGTCCAAACCCAACAAAAAATCCCAACGAAAACCATAGCACTTCAAGACACAGTGCTATGTGTGGATTTGGCAGTTTTTGATTTGTGATCCTCAATGGTTTCTAACTACTGATGGAGAATAGAAAGATCAAAGAATGTATTTTTACTCTATGCAATCAATATTACTCTAATGCAAACTTCAGTAGGCTACAATCTCCTTTTGAAGACTGAGACATCTAACTTGCAAATTTCACAAGAATGTGTAGGATCAAGGAGGGAGAATTAGCACTCATATATTCTCTTCAATTTTATTCCTCCTGCCCCTGCAGAATTCTGAAGAGTTATTTCTCTCATCAATTACTAAAGTAATACTCTACAACTGGTAATTCATCTAACTTTCATAGTTCTACATTTTTATTAACTAATAAATATTATTCCAGGTTTAGGACCTACTTCAACCTAATACCATCAGTATTACTCTTAATACAATGACTACCATACTCAAATTGCTCATTCATGCTGTATCAAATACAATGGTAAAATATTCAGTTGAATTCAAGCCCTGTTTTTCAATAGATCAATACAATGGCATAAAACTTCAACCTTCTTTTAAATGAAAAATGGATCATAATTACTGAGGTGTTCTCAGTGTCCACAAATTCTCAAGAAAAAAGCCTTCTCATTTTGTGCATCACAAAACTTTACAGCTTCAGAAGGTATAATAACATTTGAAGAATGGGCGACAGATAGATTTCCACTCCATTTGTTTTTCAGCCTATGCAAATGCAAGGTAAACTTGAACAATATTCTTCCTAAACCACACCTGACTACACAGTGAGCAAGAATTTCAGCCTCATTCAGTTGCTTCCACTGTGCTCAAACACATGGTACTCTTAGAGCTACCACAGGCAACCTGTCAAAGAGGGCTAATGAGACTGAAATTTAAACAGGGAGTAGGCACAAACCTCAAAAGTCACTTCCCAAAGAGAACAATGACCAAAGGTATCAACATGTTTTGAACTATATAGAAAGATTTTTTTCTTTAGCTGTACCTCAAATTCTGTTATGCTAATCAAACTCATAGATCAGATCTTATCCTTGGGGAAGAGGTCTGAGTTTAAGTTTTCTGTTTTTAAATTCCTGGGAAACCTTTTCCAGAAAAACAAGCTGAACAGAAAAAATATTTGTATTTTCAGAGGTATTATTATTATACCACCTACAATAAAATAAAACCTTATTAGGGATTTTTTTCATTAAAACTCTACTAGGCCAACTTGTAATCTTATTTACTTTTATTTAACACTAAATGGAAGAACTTAGTTAGCTAGAGGCTTATTTTATATTTATGAGGTATCAGGATCAGCCTTAGCAACGTAAGGGAGTGAAACAACAGTAAAACATTAGAGATGTGTTAGTAACAGGTTACACTGTCAATGTTACTCTGCAAGAAACTGTTGCCCTAAAAATGGGAATCTCTGGTGGTTGTTCCAGAGGAGTTGGATGGACAACACAGGTGTGATGGAATAGACTCTGGATGCCTCTTACTTTGCTGAAATTTTCCAAACAAACTAGCTGGTAAATGCAAGATACTGTTGAGACACTTGAACATCTTAGCCAAAATTCCAATTCTGAGCATCACAGAAGATAAAATCCCAGCAGTTTACATGTGATAATAGGCTTAATTATAAACACCATTTAGTTTATAAGATTTAAGGCACTTGTCCTGATGGAAATTTAACCCAAGCCATTTTACTTTTGTTTTCAGTCAAAAAGTAATATAGCATTTTAAAGAAAATAAAATCTAAATATAAAATGACCAGACATCTTTTGCCTCTAAACTTCCTATAATAGGATCAACTTAAAAATATGTCTGCCAGGTACTATACATGCGTGAATCAATCTTTTTGTATAAACAGCTGCCTAATAAGATCAGTAATCAAATTACAAGAAAGTTATCAGGGAAACCACTTAGTTTAATTGAAGCAACCACCAAACAACAATGGTGTCTACATCAAGTGTGTAGGTACTCAGAGTTGGTGACCTTGCCTCCCCAAACCCAAATACTGGAAAAAAAAATAGATGGCTAAACATGATGGACTCAGTCCAGCCACAAAGCAAGCACACCAGGAATATGGTATGAGTATTCCTGCTTACAAGAATTGCATGCAGCATTCCAAGAATGGAAATTATCTCATCCAAATTCAGACCTAGCAGACTACTGGTTTTAACTCTTGTATTTCTACAGTTAATGTTTTTGCCTTCTTTTTTTTCAATACATCAAAATACAAATAAAAGTATTTTTCAGAATTAAATAGAGAGAATATTTGCCAGTTAAAAGCAAAGAAGAAAAATAATGATCCAAGAAAACAAGTGAGCAATGGAGCTTCATTCTTCAGTTGCTCTGGGATTGTTATGAACAGCTAATTAGAATGATGTTCTAGTGGCTAACACTACAGCAAGATTGCTGTACACACAACTTCTGTAATCCAGCCATAATGGTCAGCTTAAAGCTATCTTTATTTAATGTACAATTAAGACATTTTAAAATATACCTATGTTGAATTGGACAAGCCAACCAAATTTCCAAAAGGTTCACATATTCTGTGAGACTTCTTCCTGTCCCCAAATATATTAGCTGATTAAAAAAAAAAGAGGAAAAAAAAAGAAAAAAGAAAAAAGCTAAAGGGAACAGATAAAATAGGGGTTTAAGCTTAAGATGGTGGTTACGGTAATATTAGATTTGCATTTTCTTAAATCCTTCCTCTAGGAAATTGCTAAAAGAGGAGTAAATCACAGTACTACCTATGAAAAATAGTAACTTTTGTGTCCCAGAAAAATGGTTAAGAAAATTCAGTAGGTCTCTTTCCAGTGACCATGGATAAGAATCATAATCAACACACAGTCCTTAACAGAAGAACTCTGAAATTGCACTTTGAAATTGCACAATTTGCACTTCTAGTGTGAACACTTAATAGTGCTTAAAAAAATTTCCTATGTTTATGTGGAAAATTAATAAACTATAGGGAACCTATAAGAGAAGTATAGTATGACAATGTTAAGGTTAGGACTTTTCAAAGCCTTCATCATCAAAAGCTTGTATAATGTATTCCCTGCAAGCATTATAATGCATCCCTATGTACCATTGAGCCTGATGACAATTACTCATGATGTTTTTAGTCCTACTCTTTTTGCAAAACCTTTTTAGCTGCTTCCCATTAAAATATAGCTCTTTTTGAAAACAAGTTTATAAACTGTCACTAATAGGGTAATACAGGATAACGAAAAGCTTGAAGATAGCAGAACATTTCTGCAGTTTTTCTGGAGGCTGAAATTTTATGAAGTAAATGATCTATTGGCTAAGTTCCTGTATACTTCATTCGAAAATGAACTCCAGAGAATCTAATTGGAAAAGAGCTTTAGTCTAAACATGGCTTTGATTGTAAACACTTCAATTAAACATTTCAATCAATGAGATTAAGTGTGGTACTGAAGTTTTTCACCACTGGTTTTCATTTTACTTTTGTCTAAAAGACAACACAGTTTTGCTTCCCCAAATCAAGACGACTTTATCACAGATCAGCTAAATCTATGGAACTTCAAAGTGGAAATTACACGGCGCATATATTGCTTCTTTTAATTCTAAAAGCCTGATCTTTCCTTCAAAACCCTGAATTCCTACCACACATTTTCTGAGGATATAAATGAGGGTATTTATGAGGATTCCCTCTTCATCCTCCCGCAACTCTGCCCTGTAGTGTGCAATTGTGATTGACTGTCCATCAGAGAGGATGGGAAGCCCCATCCAGAGCTGGGATTGGGGCTGATGGTTTGTCTGAGAGAACCCCCATCCTACTCATGGCACCTGAGAAGCACCGAGCTGGGCTGCACCAGTGGGGACAGCAGAAGCACCTTCAGGTTTCTGTTGTGCTGCACTCCAGGACACAGGAGATGGAGAGGGGTGCAAGGGCTCAAACAAGATCTGGGAGGAGCTTTGTGGTAATGCTGAGCAGCACCAAGTGGCACAGGGTACATGGTACTCCCTACCTCGGGCATGGTGAAGTACAGTGTGCCAACACCATTTCCCTTGGCAAAAGGAGTCTGACCGAGCAGCTTTTACAAGGCCAGAACAGTTAGCTACTCCTGGCTACTAACACAGGCTACTGGCTCACAGAAATGAAAAACTTGTGAAGGCTCACCCCATTCCTAACAGACAAAATGCAACCATTTGAAGAATCACATTTTGATTTGTTTATCCTCCACCATCCCACACCCCCAAATATTATAGTGGTTTCTCAGTGATAGGCAATTGAATCATGAGACATTTTACCATACTCTGATGTACAGAATAAGAGCAGTAGAGGATTTTCCATCTGTGCAGCAAAGCATATCTGCTTAAGTGTTTTCATTAACTTGGACTTAAATATATTTAGCAGAAGTAACTCTTCCATTTTAGAAAAGTAATAAAACCCCCCAAACCAAATTTCCTCCCCTTTCTACACAAATTATTGATGCAATTCTGAGGTAATAGCTTTTCTCAATAATTGCATCCACCCCAAATACTAAAAGATTTAAACAACTAAATAAAAGAGAGAAGTGTTGGTACCTACGCACTCACTAAAACTTTTGTGCTTTGTTTTAAATAAGCTTTTGGAATTTAATGCAAACCTCCACAGATTCATTAATACCTTTTATTTTTAAATCACATTTTCATTTAAGCAACTTAAATATTTTAAAAGCAGCCTCTGTCTCTGGACATAAATAAAAGAATGCAGCAATATCCTTTAAAAGATGGGAGTCAGTACAACCAATTATGTTATTGCTTTTCTTTTGTGGCAGACTGCCTTCTAAAGGGGGAAAAAAGCAGTAGGAAATATAGAGAATACACATATATAGGGACTATATATATTTTTTCCCATATAGGAAAACAAAGAGGTAAGTTTAACATTTCCTCCGTTTGTTGTAGGAAAGATACTGATGATAAAAATGACAGGTTAGTATATTTCCTAGTACATTTACTCTTGTGCTTAGAAGCCATAGAATCAATTGTCAGCTTTCTGATACAATTCAGTAGAGAGTGGCTTTTGCTAATAGATACTGGATTCCAGATGCTCAAGGAAAAGAAAATCCAAACCAGATTCTCAATGACAAATACATATACTGTACAACAATTAGACTAAGAAGAGAAATATTACCTTTAAAGACAGAGTATCCAGGTAATAGTTTAAATAGTTTTCAAAGGGAGAATTAGGGTTTTAAATTCTTTGAAAGTGAGATCTACTAAGGTAGCAAAATATCTTTTTATATATTATTTATATATTAGATATGTTCCAAATTCATACTAAGATTTATTTCCTTATATATTTGTTTTTAGACCTGTATATGAATGTAAGGCATGTATATTTATGAGTGCTAATATATTAATACATACCTAGCCTAGGTAAATGTGCTTTATTGTTGAAAGACACTGAAACGTTTTGACTGAGTTTAGCAATTATAATGAAATAAAAATGCTTTATATGAAATGATACTATAGGAAAATGTACCTGTGGCAACTATAACTAACTTCAGTATTTTACAGATGTTAGACTTCCATTTTGTGCAAAGTGCATAATAAAGAACTGGTATTAAAAAAAACCCCAAAACCAAACCCAAAATTGTTTACCATATCTTTCGAGATGGTATTTCAAAATTGATCTTCTGCAGAACATGATACAGATTATTGTTTTAAGACACTTAAATACATAAATAGTCCTCTAATTCTCGAGGCAGGATTGTAGAGAAATAACTAATTTGTACTTGAATTTGCTAATTTAGAAGTGGAATAATAGTAAAATCATTTTTTCAGCCTCAGATGTTTTCTGTGGATTTCTAATATTCATTTGCCACATTGACAGAACTAGGATGACACATAAATCATTGATAAGTGAGTGACAGGAAGCTTAAACTGGATCAGAAAGAAATAAACAACACTTCTTTTTCTACTGACTTACAGAGAATAAGGCCTCCATGAAATGGAGAAACAGGTTCATGAAAAACCATTTTGTTTTATAAATTTATCATTATGATATCATTCAGAAAACAAAACATGCTGAAGAGGTAATGACAAATTTGTCACCATTTTAGGAAACTGATTATCCTTACACATGTGCAGAATAAAGCAAGCTGCTTAAAAGTCTTCTGGAGGAGTTTTGATTTCTATTAGAAGGCCAATGCCTTATTTCAGTATTTTGTATGTATTTCATACTATTAATACAAAACTTTAGCTACTTCATACTGTAATATTTGAAATTATTTTTGGTTTCAACTTAGGAATGAAATAATTCATTCAACATAATCAACAATGCCATAAATTTTCAGAACATTTCACTAATTCTCATGTGTCCCTAGCATGACTTGGATGGATCAAACTTGGTTCATTACTTGGATGAACAAAACTTGGTTTATTATTAATATAAAAGTTGTTATATTATTAATATAAAAGACTAAGTCCTGTAAGATCATTTGAGCTATGGCTGACATATGCCTACACGCTTGTAGGAGACAGGGCAGGACTGTGTCTTCATACTTGCTTGGTTACTAAAGAAATACAACCCCACTAAAGGGCCACATTTAAGCCCATAAATTCTGCATCTCTCCAGAGTTCATTAACTAGGGCTCAGCAACACATTTCATCATGGAAATATAACATCAGCATAAAGTCGTAAGTCTTAATGTTCAAATATTTACCGAGCTTGTATTTGAACTACTGCATGTCATTCACAGTACTTAAGAGATATGCATGAAATAAAAAAATCACAGAAGCTTGGGGAAAAAATCAAGCATTCTTCCCTCGTATTTTTTCACTGCATGCAACATCAAATCATTTTGGTTATGCATGACCACTGAACAACTTGTGAGGAAAATAATTAAATCCCTAAATTCCTCTCTGAAAGGAACATTCAAACTCTATGCCAGTAAAGATCGCGGTGTTCTGAATGCATCTAAACATGAGCGAAAATTCCTGTAACTTGAATGAAGGCAAAAAAGACTGGAACCTTCACACAGCAAATTAATTGTCTACTCTATTGGATAGGACTTATAATGAATGCACAATATACTTATTCAATAGTCTTAACCTTTATATTATAATATTCATGTTAAAATCTATGGTCTTTTACCTTCCACTGTGATAAATGAGTAAAATAATATTAAGCATTTGTTCCATAGAAATATTTAGTCTTTTTCTCTACAGGATATTTTGTCTTGCAAAAAAAGAGTGATATAACCAAGTAAAAATATTTATAAGAAATTGAAAGTCAATTTTAAGGTAAATTGAGAGAATTTCATTTCCTCACACTTGATTAAATATATTTGATGTGGCTAAGGTAATTATCTTCACCTGAATATTAAGTATATTAAAGTTATGTGAAAAGCCAGTGCAAGGTCTTCAGGAGATGAAATTTGTGCTAGTATTACAAAAAGAACTGTAAAATACCTAGCTGTGTGTAAGCACCAGCCATTTAGAAGTATTAATTGAGTTTAAGCTATCAAAAAAATTCACGAGATTAGTTTTAGCTACAAATTTGCAGCCAAAACATGGATGTATTTTCATTCTACATTTGTAAAGGAATTCGGAAGGCTCATGACTGCTGTTTTAAATGATAAATGCTCTCTCAGACTATAGGAGTGACTCTTTATTGCAAGATTTTCAACACAACCCTTCCCCTTCTCCCACTTTTTTAAATGGTTCACACATTAACTATTAACATGATACTTCAAAGACTATTCTACAGTATTTAAGTTCAAAGAGTTTAGACTATAGAAAACTCTAAATGTGTGTTCTTCCCCTTCATATGACCCTTTAATCAAATATGTCTCCATCATCCTTATTTTTAAGGCACAAGTCATGTTCTCTGAACATGAGAAAAGGTAAAGATCCTAGTACCTTAATTTTATACTCTGCTAAAATAAGGAATCACCAATAGCCACAACAAATATAGACAAGAAAATCTGTCTACAGAGACACTTCTAGAATAAGTGCACTATTTGGTGAATCTCAGTGTGATCTTCAAGCACTTTAGACTACATTGTAGTTAACCAGAAATTAGTTTGCTTTCCAGAGAACAGAGACTAAGACAGCAAAAGGCATGAAAGTGAGAAATACAACAACTAAAGTGTCATTTGTTTACAATTTATCCAGGCTGTATGTTCTTGCAGGCTCTGTTCTACCAATAGTTACATAAGCAAAATGACTAAAAGAGAGTCTCATGGGCAAAATGCTCTGCTTTTCAGGAAACAGCATGAAGGAGAGAAGGCTCAGGAGAGAAGAGAAATGAGATTAGCTGTGCCATTGCAGAGGCCTGCAGGATACCAGCCCTGTCAAAACTAGAGGAAATGTCAGGGCCTACCTTGCTTGCCCATGAACTATTTCACAGCCTACAACAGACATTAAACACACTTATTGAAAGGAGGATGTAGTGGAGAGGAAGTGCATCTCTTCTGCCATGTTACAAGTGAAAGGACAAGAGGAAACTGCCTGATGTTGTACCAGGGGAGATTCAGTTTAAATATTACAAAAAAAACCAAAAAACAAAAAACAAACAAAAAAAAACACCCCAATAAAGTAACTGTAAGAGTGGTTAGGAATTGGAGTAAGTTGCCCAGGGAGGTGGTGGTATCACCATCTCTAAAAGTGCATGTGGCACTTGGGGATCTGATTTAGGCGTGATTATGGTGGTTCTAGACTGATGGTTGGACTCAATGACCTTGAAGGTCTCTTCCAACCTTCATCATTCTGTGGTACTTTCAATCCTATTCCCTGCCTACTCAAAAGTGCCTGTCACTGACCTTATACCTAAAAGAACACTTTCTAGCTTTGCTCTACGGAAATTCACAAGTTTAGCACTGTTTAAGTTTTTAATATCAGAAATAAGTTTGATTCTTGTGATCTAGAAGTGGAAATGACCTTCATGATTTTGAACTTTCTTTAAGCACTGTGATACCAAGTGCTTCCTTGCAGTATCAGAGGATACTATGAAAACAAGCTTTCTTTTGCCTGTTCCAAGCATTTTATGTCACTGTAATTCACACTGTGTATGCTCCCAAACTGCACGCAGCTCTCTCACTTACTTCACAAACATTTTCCTTCTCTTTTTTCTTTCCCCACACCCACACACCACCAATGTGTTAGGATGAGAGAGATTTCTGGCCATAGATTTCAAAAGGAAGAGTGTTAAAAGCAAAAAGTAAAATTTTCATAAGGTAAAACTCTCCTTCCTCTAACTTTTTAGAGTATTTAGTTGATGAAAAGAGGTGGCATTTCTTCTGAGATATAGACAGCCCCCACTCGCATTCCCACCCACATCCACTCAGTATCCAACATATTAGGCTGCATTAGCCCTAAGAAACATCTTCTAACAGATGTTTAGCTTTTGTATTAAATTTACACATTCTTTGGAGTTATTCCCTTGAGTCTGCCTACTGTAATTTTCATCACAGCTTCAGTTAGAGGTTTTTTACTAGTATTAAAAGGTACTGAAAGATATTCCCAAATCATGTAGCTGAAGAAACTGCTAGAGGTCAGTTTTTACTTTTCTTAGAAGTCCAGCAAATAGAGAGAACACAGCACACATTTTTAATAACTCTGTTCTTTCAAATATGAATCAACAATAGGGAGTTGTCAATATAGGTTTCAAATTAAGTGTGACATTTTTAGTATCTAAGTGCCAGAAGACAAGGAAAAGAAATGCAACATCTCAGTTCATTTTTCAACTAATTTATATCTTCTTTTGAAAATTATTTTAGCAATTTTGATGACATCAGAAGATTACCTTAATATTAATACACTCATTATTATTTTATCAAAAGAAACTTTTTAAATACAAAAAAAAAATCCCTCTATTTCAATTCAGACATTCATCATAAATGGAGTAAAAAAAATATGACACTTGTATCTTTAATAAGATCATATAATGAAAACATAAAAAAGAAATACCAGACAAATCCCTGAAACCTAGCCTGTTAATGTGTTAATTCTTTCCTTTTGAACATTAAGAAAAACTTGTGTACCCACAAGAAGATACCTTCATTCAATGTTCCCAGTTAAACTACCAAAAAATATAGAAGAGTTTGCAAAATTGGGTGATGATGTCATCAAGCCTATAATGCTCTAGGTGACTTCAAATAATCACATTCTGATTTAATATATTTTTAAATAATGCATCCTTGTAACAGTTTGCTGTTCCTGTTTATTACACTACTCTTTCTTGATATAAGGATTTTAAAATTAACCCACTGAGATTTCAAACAGAAAGCCTATTCAGAATTGTAAAAGTGAAGTCAAATAGGGTAATGTGGAAGTAGAAATTTAAGATAAACAGTAAAATATTAATATTCCATATTTTATAAACTGTGCCTGTTTCTTAACTGTTTATGAATAGAACATTAAGGCAAACTCTAGCCTGTATTTTTAAGCATAAATTTTGGGTTTATGCCAAAGTTTGGAAATATGAGCAATATATGCACCTACATTTCTCTAAATGACTGTTTCCAGAATAGCCAACCTGCAGTAAATTACTTCTGAAATATTCTGTATTTTTTTAATATGCTTTGGTAAGGGATATTTAAAATAATTATTTTAGGACTTATGCTCTTATGCTTTTAGCTACAGAATGTTGACAGTAGTGGATCCTCTCCTATGTGACTGCACTGGACATACACTGACACCAGAAGGAGCTGCAGTGTCAGATCTCCATCTTTTTTTGCTTTTTTTCCTCAAGTTATACACTCTACCTTTTGAGCCCTGTGCAATAGATTTGGTAGGAACAAAGTTATGCCCACAATGCTGCACTTCCGTTAAGAGTCTTGCTTATTTTGCACCAGTCACTCAGATTAACTCTTAATTATTAAGTCATAAGCATCTCCTGTCACACTGCAATAAGTGAAGGGCTGGGACAGACAGCTGAAGTCACTTTGACACAGAGGCCATGGATCCACCTCTCATAGCACATGCGAGACCTGCTAGATGAGAAAATTAAGCCTTGCAAAGAGGCCCTATGGCAGGGGATGTGGGAATTTACAGGCCCATTTATCCTAGGCCTTTCCCAGAAAATGCCAGAGCGATTACACACCCCGGGAAGATTGCAGTAATCCCAGCCAATTCTGCAGAAATGACAGTTAGCATTGGTGTACAAACAACACTTCCAATAGTGAGCCAAGAACAGTTTCTGTAAATAATGCGACTGAGGTGTTAAAATGCTAACTAATCACAGAGAAGTTTTTTTTAAAATCAGTTGTGTGAAGGGAAGCCACCTCAGGTGTGCTGGAAAATAAACTGTAAATACTTATTCAACACAGTGAGAAATTGTTAATGAGAAAGGGATCAAAGCACTTGACACAAATTCTAAACAAAGTAGGCTACATGACTTGCTTCACACATACACTCCCTTGTAAGTTTCTTGGAAACAAGTATGTCAGTATAGACAGTCTGAGCAGAGGTCTGTATATGCACTTGAAAGGTACAAATTTAGATTTGACTGACTGGAAACTACTCACAGGGGAAGCTCAGCTGTGCCCCATCCAGCACATGAGATGACATGGCAGGAAAGAAAACTCCCCACAAGCACATGGCTTGGCAGCTACTCAGGGTGCGACAAGATGACAAATCTCACGTGTAATGACCACAGGGTGAAAAGTCTGCTTGCTTACTTACGGCATGTGGCTTCAAGGGCTAATAATAAATACCCCAAAATTCTCAGGTGACAGCCATGTGCTGGCCCAACAGGAGCAGACACAGTACGGGGTGTGTTTCCACACTACAGCTGGAGGTGCACCTGGGCACATCCACCCCTGCTGTGCATTTGGAGCACTCCCTGTCCCCAGGGCCATGCCTGGCAGTCCTGGGGCCACCGTCCCAGTCATTATCTTTGCTCCATTAGCCCACCTCTGGGCATGGTGGGACAATACTTCTGAGGGAGGTCCCTGCCCCAGTCTGTCCCATGCCAGTCTGCCCTGAACCCCAACACAGCCAGGGGTTTCCCACTCATTACACAGTTTGCTGTGCCCCCACAGGTGCTCCATGGCTCACAATCTGTGACAAATTACCAAAAGAGGACTTTGATGGGCTCTGCAAGCTGTGGGTCCTCCACGCCTGCACAAAGTGAGAGAGGCTGCTTGCTGTGGGGTTTACCCTCCCAGAATGGATTTACATGTATGCCAAAGGTTCAGGGATGCACATGGTGCTAACATGCCTGGCCACACAGGTCTGTGTAACTGGAGAAATGTACCTTTTTTGAAATCCACATAAAGACAAGCAGCACTCAATGAACATCAACATCCAGCCTCAGGGATCACCACAAGAAGTCACCAGCAGTCAAACATGGATCTCTGATAGCTGGCCCTGGACCCCTGGTCTCTAGAGCAGCTGGTCCTCCCATCAGATATCTCTGCCTTTACTGCCCCAGACCTCCTGTAACCCATGGCCCTTCCTCCAGTAGCTGGACCCTGATCTCTCATCCCACCCACTGCACAGTCCTGCTTCGAGGTCACTGGTAGTCACACACATATGAGAGCACAGAAAATAATCACACACACTCACACAGAAAATAATTAGCATCAAACTTTAAACGCAAGACAGAACACACTGCAGTGAAAAGGTGTAAGGTCCAACCTGCTAAGTATATTGACTATTGGCTTGCTTAAGCATAACCTGCCGTTATTATACTCCCTTTTCTCCATTTTGACATCCTTCTCCCTACTCTCGCTTGCTCCCAAATCAAGCACTTGTGCCTAATTATTTTTTCTTGCTAATCTCAGATTTGCTACAGTATTACTAAATTCAGAATTTCTGATATTGCTATACAGTTTATCTCAGCCTAACATGATATCAATTGTAATGGATAATGATGGCAAATCCGTGTAATAAAATATGGGAGATAGAGCAAATGTAGTAAATGATAGAACGTATTAGAAATGTTATACTTTGTAACCCTGTAAATACAAAAGTAAATTCTGGTTCCCGGAATGGAGAAGGCGTTTTCCAAATACCAGGAAATACTTTGTGCAC
>JBBMKD010000001.1:105399475-105467540 GCA_037834095.1 Argya squamiceps
AGAAGGCGTTTTCCAAATACCAGGACATACTTTGTGAACTGTGAAGTGACAAATTAACACCCCGATTTGCACGAGAAAAGGGAGTAGCTCGCCAGGATGTTACTCCTTGATTGAATCAGACCCTGTGTACCTGGACCATCAAGACATCGATGATAATCTCGAGGGTGGACCCCTGAGTTTGGAGAAATCAACATCCCAAAAGAAGAATCCAGGAAAATCCTTTCAGACGTGTCCCCGTGCCAAGAAATCTGTTTAGGATTCATCACCGGGTTAAAGACTATGTTTGAATATGAAGACACAATACCCCCACCGCCAGGCACAAAATACAGTATAAGAACTCGGACTCAAACCCTGGCAAATTGTGGAACAGGACGAGATTGCACCCTTGCTGTCGGTCGCCTGTTTCACCCAACATCCGAATGTTGTTTCATGGCCGTCCCAGATAGATTTTTGAAAATGGAAAATTAAAAAATTATTCTCTTTATCCGATTGGCTAATATACATTTATAACACAATGATACAACTACCAAGGTACCACTTGGCCTGCAAGGTCTCCCTTCCCAAAAGGTTTCCAGTATTTGCCCCAGGTATTGGTGAGGTCTGGCCACCTTTCTCATGACCCCTAACAATCTGTGAAGCCCAGCCACTCCTCAAGGTGCTGTAAGTCTTGTCACCTTCTCATCCTGTTGCTCCATAGGTCCAGTGATTTCTCATGCCATGTCTTGAAGTTTCTCGCTGTTTGTTCAATGAGCTCAACATTCTGGCCTGAACCGAATAATCTGTATGCATACCTTTGCTCTATATTCTTGGGTTTCATCATTTATAGAAAGTCTTCAAAAAAATCAGAGAAAATACCCAAGAACTAGAAGTGCCATTACTTTGTCCCATGAAACTTCACTCCTGTTTGCCTGAAATGGGTACTGATAACAATTAGCATTTCCCTTCTACTGCTGATGTTGGCAATCTGGTATCATGCCAAAAGTTTGCCTGAATATAATTTCTAATAATGGCCTTCAAATTTGTTACCTAGACACTAAAAGATACCCCCCAAAATCAGAAAAAAAAATAGTTGTCTTAAAAATTCTTAGTTTTAACATCTATTTTTTTTTCTTTGGCCTCAATTTTGAGCTACCAAAAATGAACTTTTTCTACTGTTTATAGATATTTATGGGGAAGAAGAACCTAAAAAATAGAAGAAAAAGCTAAAATTCTTATTCATCCATCTAAATAGGTTTGCTCATAGGTAAATTTATTCTCTGAATAAATTTATTCACATGGGGATGTTTTAGGAAAAAAAGATCATTAAAAAAGCATGGAAATATGCAGCAGCGAAGAAGAATGTTTTTCTAAGAACAAGGGGAAATAAAGTCCAAACACACTGCCTCGGCTCTTTTTCCACGTACATCAACTCTCAGTGGTCCTACTCCCCTCAAGAGTACTAGACGGGAATGAAATTCAGCAGCCTAAACCAGCTCTCCTCACACTTGCTGCTGCTATTAATGTTAATTTTCTCATTCAGGCTGTATCATAATGCCAAGATGAAAGATTCAGACTGCCAAAGAATAACTAGAGGCAGTGAGAGGCTGCCTGGGGAAAAGACAGAGTTGCATATCATCTCATATAATTTTTTCCATCAGGACTGACTGAAGAACTAGAAAGAAGGCAAGGGGGTGGGAAGAAAAAGAAGCAAAGTAGCACAAATTATCCTTTGTTCATGCCAATTTATTTTTTCGTTTCTGAAAAAAACCCCATAGCCCAAGTGCAAGATCTTAACAGTTAAAATGAAAATTACAGTAAGATTAATTTAAATATCATAACACAATATACTGTGGAAGCTAATAGCTACATTATTGAACCATGAACATGGTTACTCATAGGGAATCTTTTAAAATGCTGTATTTTAATTTCTAATGCCCTATTCTTATGAGGAATTTTAGGAGTATAAAGGTAAATAATATTATTGTTCAGTAAATACTTAAACCTTTTAGAATAAAATAGAATAGTTCAGTTAGACAGGACCTACAATCACCTTCTAGTTTTAAAAACTTATAGGTCAATGACTGCTACTGATAAAAAGCTCCTTAAAATTCTATTATTTTACTACTATTTTTGGCATTTGTATTTAGAGCCTCAGCACACATCAGATATATCTTAGAACACATTTTACAGTTTCATTAACATAGGTTATACTGCTACTCATAGCTTTAACTCTCTTATAGCTACACAATAGTTCCTGCTCTGCTTTGTTGCTTGATTTGTGTGTCCACTGAAATACACAAGAAAATTCTATCAAAAAATAAAAAAAGTGACTGCTAGTCAACACCCACTAATTTAACTTATCAAACAACAGAAGAAAAAGAAAAGCAAAACCTAAAAAAGATGAGATGAGTGCTCAGTATTGATACCAAGTCTTTTTTACTTCTCCATTGATAATACCAATGAAATCTCCAATGACCAGTAACAATAACATGGTATAAACCCCAGTACTTCCATTAGGAAATGCCTCCAGCAGTTAAGCATAAGGGAAGGAGAAAGAACAGATATTTTGCTGCACAGCACATCACTGAAATAACAAGAGCTAGACTATGAACCATCAATTCCTCACTTGCAGGACACTGCCTTGAAAACCACCAAAAACCACCTGGACTGCTAAATTCCTAACTGCTTACACACACCATTTCAAAATAGCCTGAAAGCATCAGCACACACTCTGCCCACCACTATCCAGTAACTCCTTCCACTCTTATTTGGGGATGGAATTTAACCAGGAGGTGAATGATTTTTATCTACTGAGCTGCACCTTTGAACATCTATAGTTTTGTTTGGTATTGAACACAACAACAAAGAGATATTTTTTTATTTTCTTTTATACAAAAGAGTGTGTGAATACTAGGTTATGGGGTATTATTAGGAATTGGATAAGGGCAATGAAGGAGAGAAAGGGGAAGAAAATCCTCCTTGACACCTCATGCACCTGGCTGACTGCACTGATTTATAATCACCACAAAGGATACTCGAATGGATGTGCTGCCCTAGATGGTACAGAACATTTTTACTGGTCTTAAACTCAGCGTTTATATTACTTACATTGCTTCCCAATGGAAAATTGACACCTACTGTATATTGTGAATTACTACAGTACCATCTTCAATATAAGACTGGAGCTATGCCTGGGTAACCTGATCTGACCCCACAGCTGTCCCTGCTCTGAAGAAGGGTTTGGATTGCTTATCTCTTAAGGCCTTCTCTCACCTAAATTTTCAATAATCCTAACATCAATTTGGATTTGAAGAACAGAAAAGTAACAGAATGGCTTATACTGAAAAACTGAGTTCTGTAGGTTGATATTTGCATGTTAGGTAACAGATATATACAATTACTTAACAGATACATAGAATTCTATGAAGACTATGGCTGTACATCAAATTCATAGCACATTTACTCAGTCTTGGAGTTGAGCATTTGCATAGCTTTGTGCATATAAACACTAAAGAATGAAGAATAACAGAAGGGTTCCACATATGACATGATGATAATTGGACACAGATGAAGAACAGAACCACTAAGTGGGGAAAGTTAATATAAAATTTTATTTAATAAGGAGATAAATGAAGAATTGAAGCAAAAACACTGCCTCCAAATTAAAGGCGTGAATGCAAAATATACATTTTTCAAAAGTCAGATAGACCTAAGCATTCTCTACTGTTCTTGAGTTTCTTTTTGATCTATTGTTACATCTAATATTGCCTAATCTCTACTGAATGTAACTATCTGTCCTTGTCCTCACTTCTTTCAGCTAAATTGTTCTGAGCCTTCTTTATTTGAAAGATTAACCAGTTCAAATCTTACTTGAGGAGTAAGCTACTTCATAAGAGACAAAGTGGATCACACAGAAGTCTATTCCCATATAAATAATCCACCTCAAAACATATTAGAACACCATTCTTAAAATTTCCATATTTCTGATAACACCAAACTAACAGAGGCAGGTTTGGAAATCCAGACAAAATGAAATTAAAACTCCCCATACGGAATAGTTTCAGTTTCTTCAAACAAGATAAGTCATCACGGAATAAAAAAATGATGATAAATCGATAATTAAATGGTGTGGAGTCTTGGTCTTTCTGGACAACTCAGACAATCATACCAGGGCAGCAACTCAAGCTACTGTCAGCATAGAAGCAGCAGCTAATTCATATTCTAAACCTCCAAAATGGGATGAGTAAATCAGGTACCAGAAGACAAAGTGTTCAGTTGTTGACTCACACAAAAACTTCACATGCTATTTAGGCAAAAGGTCAGCTTTGTACCAGATGCAGAAAAATATTCTTCCCATGGAGGATTTCCCTGAAGAAGGTGGCATAGGAGCTCTTTAGATTTGCATTTGCAGGTAATAGTTGGCAGGCAGCAGTAAGTCTGCACTTGATTTGAGGGTTTTAAGCTTAATTTGTCTATCAAAAATTAGAAAGAATTTACTTTTGAGCAAATATATGCAGCAGTTTCTGACTAAGCAATACAAGGATTCTTAATTATAATTGTTCTCTTCTGTTTCTCAGACTGTAATTGTGGCAAATGAATCTGAAAAAACAGCCTTAAAAAAAATCCCCCAACTTTTTAAATACTGAACTACATTTGGAAGGGTAAGAAAGGTATTATCTTTTCTAGTGAGAGGGAAGAGCGTTAATTAAAGTTGTGAATTTTTCATGTAGAAAGTAATTTAATATTCTCAAAACTTTTGATTTATCTTAGAATTATTCTTTAATAAAAACTTTGCCAGCCTGATGCAACCTCTAAGTTCTTCCAAGATGGTCTAATCCATTGTTTCTCTGCTCCATCATTAATACTGCCTACATATTCTAGAACTCAAATTATGTTGTCCCACACACACACACTTTCACTTTGAGCTATTCCCCAATTTCATCAATTCTTCTCCTATTTTTTATTGCTTTAATAAGGTTGGCATTACTCTGCTCTCAAGCCTTATGCAACCAAGCTAAAAAACTTGCAAGAGATTGTTTTTTGTCTCATTTTGGTAATACTAATCCTAAATATCTAATCTTTTAGGCATTTATGGAGGTTAAACGGGTGAAATCCGAACAACTAATGATCTTGGTTGTTGTTTAAATGTCTATTGTTTACAGAGTACAGGAGCATTCAGAATAATATCAAATAGAGAATACTGTAGTTCCTGGTTTATAGAATAAGGGACTAAAATTACTTTTTATATGAAATAATTTACTCATTTGAAACATCCTAAATCTACAAATGTATAACAATTAAGTGTGAAAGCCACACCTATATATTTTAGAGGGAAAGAGTTTATGTGCCTTTCATTTATTCTGTGCAATTTTGTGGGTTCTTTCAGGTGGGGTAAGTGCAGGGCTTTTCCCCTTTATCTTTCTTCAATCCCTGCTAGATACAGCAAACTTGTTTACTCCTCTATTTTTTACAAGTCTGTAATTCTGGTTTGTGAATCTCCAGGGCAAGATAGTAATACAGGGAATTGAAAAAGCATCTTACAGCCTTCTTCAGCAGACCATACAAAATGTACTCAGCAGAAATGAATTGTTCTAAGAATTTATAGGGATTTCTACTTTTTTCATCTTAAAATCAAATAGCCCTTTTTAAATATGTCTATAACATATCAGTATGCTTTTTCTCCCTGAATCGATTCCTGCATTTAACTTTTTTATGGCGTATTATATATTATAGTAGTGAAAGCTGACAGGCTCTTATCTTTCTAAAAGGGGTCCTATGCTTACATTGCTGTATCTAAATGACATGTCAGCATTTTACCTTAGTGTAAAATCCACCTTTGAGAGACACAAACCCCAAAGAGTCTACACAACTGATTCTACAGTACATATATTATAAACATTTATATATTTTTAAAGGCTCTGCTGAGTGAAGCGTGAAATTCCTCCCTCCAGCCTCAACAAAAAGAAACCTGCCTACAGATTATTAACGTTTCTTAAAGTTTGAGGAAAAAAAAAAAAGTCCACACATCAAACATCAGGAGGAAAGTCTGTCAGTTCCACCAGAAAGTACAGCAAAATTCACTTGAAGGAAATGGAAAGCTTAGGCACATTTTCCCTCATCGAGCAGCAGCATCAGTTTCAGCCACATCCCCAGCCCCATGAGTTGGTGCTGTGCCCCTCTCAGATGCCCTGTTTCACTGGGCCTCTTATCAGGAGGACTTTGTGAACACTACTCAGCCACCTCAGGGCAAGGTTTGGCTGCTTCACTCAAATCACTGCCTGGGGCAGTTTGGATTGTGAGCTTTACACCAACAGAGATTGAGGCATACTCTCCAATTCTAATTCAACTTCACTTTTTGACACAATGTTTCTTTAGCAAATGCATTTCTGAGCTCTTTAGCTATTTAAATATAATGACTAATTTTAATTTAATATACTGCTGTGGTCTTAGATTGCAATGCAAGATGTAACCAAAACTATGGTGAGGCAGTGCTCTTTTTCTCTTCCATGATCCATCCTCCCTCCAGGGGGATATCTTCTGTTAATAGGCCATTAAGGCTCATTGCATGACTGATAAAATTACATCATCCCTTTATGAGATGCTCCACCCAGTGGGAGGAGCCAAGCATTCCTACCTGGATAAAAATCTGAGAGTCAGAACATCAAGGTAACCTGCTTCCACTGCATTTCCAGAGGAAGACTGGATCCATCTATGCTACTGATGGATGTTCAGTGGAAAACTACACCCTTCTACAGGATCATTGCTTTAACAGAGCCACATCTGTCACTCCAGGAGGACTACAGCCATGATTTTAGCTGGATTGCTACCAACACCCCGACCAACAGGTGTCAGGTTGTATTCTGACTCTGTCAGGGGTTTTTTGTACTACTGCATTTTTTACCTTTATTTTCCTAGTAAAGAACCGTTATTCCTACTCCCATATCTTTGCCTGACAGCCTCTTAATTCTAAAATCATAATAATTTGGAGGGAGGGGGGTTACATTTTCCATTTCTAGGGAAGCTCCTGCCTTCCTTAGCAGACACCTGTCTTTCCAAACCAAGACAGCTCTCTTGAACAGTCTTCAAATTCGTCACTGCAACACAAACTCAAGATATTGATTGTGTTCATTTATGAGATACAGGCTTAAATTAATTAGAAATGATCACTTAAGAAGTGAAACAAATATACTTAAGTGCTTTTTTTATTCAAAAGAATAAGCAACAAAAGCCTCCTTAAGCCTCCCCAGTGCTATATTTGGACAAAGAGACAGAAAACATAGGAGAAAAAAATTCTGTGCAAGTCAGACTTATGTTCAATCTTCATTTTTCAATGTTTAGGAAAAACAAGAAGAAGAGCTGCGGCATAACACCACAGAATCACAGGATATTCTAGGCTGGAAGGGACCCACAAAGTCCATCAAGTCCAATGTATATGAGAATGGCCCATACCCTGGTCAGGTTTGCAACACTGGCATTATTAACACCATGCTGTAACCAACTGAGTTAATCTCAGGGTCAGTACACACTGGTCCTAATTAAAGCTGTATATTAAGCAATGCAATGTTGCATGTTTCTGTAGTGGACAAATAGTAAGAAATTAAATCAGCACTACCGACAGATTCAAGGAATGCTGTAAATTTCACCCTAACTTTCTAATGTACTTTGATGATTTTTACTGTTTTGAGAAAGTTTGCAATGCAAGTCAGTTCCTGCATGAAAAAATTAAATAAATGAAGAGTTCCCAATACTGGGAACCATCTAGATCATGCTATGTTTATCTACAGCCATACTTCAAACAAGACTAACAGTATTTCCATAAACACATTTCTTTATATTTACATCTTTAAGTAGCTAACAGCCTTTTCCTGCTATGAGAAAAATACATTAGTGGGTACAAGCAGTTGACCAAACAAAACATTTTGTGTGATATGGCTATGGAGGTTTTTTCCAAATGGAGATGAAATATATTTTATTGTAAACCAGAACTCCACTCTTACGGACAATGCATTTCCAAGGTTTTTTTTTGTTTCTGTTTTTTTCTTCAAAAGAATGTTTTTACTTTTATTCAAAGAAAGTCACTACAGTCAAATAAACAAAATCCACTTAATTCAAACAGGAAAATTGATCATTTGAGCCAGTCAGGCTATTTGATGAGCCTTGTAGACAGAAGATTTTCATGAATCAGAATGAAACAGGAGAGAAAATCATTCAAACACAGCTACACTTTGGCAAAAAAGCCGTGATGTGGAACAGAACTAAAGTCTTGTAATAAAGAGTCTTTCAGATAAATAAACTTGTACAGTGGCTATTGATTTACAAGCATTCCAATTTGCATAAGGAATGCAAAGGAGCATTCATTCAAGGTAGGAAAACGTATTTGTTTAATAATATCAAAATTTATGTAGCTACATGGGGACTGCTACTAAAAGTGTAAAAAGAAGACTCTCTTTATTAATTTCCAAATTATCTCATGTTTTCATGACAACTCAGTATCAGAGCTGTCTTAAAAATGTTTGAGGTCTTGGGCACACAGTTAAGAGCTTCTCCATTCCCAGGAAGATAAACTGCTAAACAATAAGCACAGGACTGCACAGTGCACAAGTCCAAATAAACTCTTTTTCTTTATCATGTCTTTCATTTCTAAGTGCTCAACACATATTCTTCTCAGATAAAGAAGTTATTCCAAGCCCCCAACAGATAGCCATGTAAATATAAATGTGCCATATTTTGAAGGAAAATACTCCATCCCATTTGTTCAAAGAACCCTTTAAGTGGTTCTGAGCCTTTAAAATTTTGACCCTCAGTCCTGTAACACAAAATTTTATGACAAAGTTATTGGAACAAGAACTGAATCTAAAGCTGAAAAAAATGCAAACAGTGTATATATTTTTTCAGTGTTTTTCTCTGCTTCTGAACTATCTGTATAAATACCTTTTTAAAAATATACTCCCATTCTGCTGTGTAAACAAGTAAAAAGAACCACATTTTTGCTCTTCCCATATGTAAAAATCCTTTGACCTCAATGCTTACAGAAGTTATATAACAGCTCCTACACTCTGATTCAATAAATAAAAAAAATATAAAAAACCCAAACATGCCCAGCTTCCCCTCAAAAAAAAAAAAAAAAAAAAGAAAAAGAAAACCCCAAACCAAAAAACCAGCAATTTTTTACAAATAGAAAGGAAAAGAAGTGAAAGAAATCTCAAGATTTCTGTTCAAATGTAACTCACATAAATAACATGAATGGGACACACAGCTTCTCCAAGTAAATAAATGGTCCCAAGATAGCAGTCTTATGCCAGTCTGATGGCAGTATCACAAACAATACTGCAAGTTAAATTAATGTCACTGCACTAACAACAGAGGTGGAACTCTTAAGTTTGGCTGGAAAAGACAACATGATAAGGAAAAAAAAAAGGTACTTGGTCTGTAACAGACATACTTTGATATAATGCCTTTTGGCATTTCAGTCCACTGAAAGTAAAACCAAAATCCTGGACTTTGGAGTATGGACATGTAAAGGTGCCAAGACATCTCAACACTATAAATTAGGTTATTCACTAAGAAATCAAAGAGAAACTCTGAAAGTCTAAGTTAAATTTTACTTTAAAAAGCTTTCAAACTTCCTGATTAATTGTTACAAAATAATTATAGTTCTGCAAATGGGTAATGAAAATTAAACTTTTGTATTTTTTCAAAACAGCATTTCTATAAAATCATCTACTTTTGGACTTTTCAGAACAGTTCTGTGAATGCAGCCAATAATTTATCACTTTTAGACACTTCAATCTTTCAAGAATTTGAAGAAAATACAAATGCCTTTTAGAGATGAGATGTACTGATTACTTCTTTGTTTGACTTATGATTCCTTAAATTTCTGTCTAACATATTATTTAAATAACTTCTGTACCTAATGAATTGGGAATTCAAATGACTAAACCACACTTTTAGTTTGACAACTCTTTTAGACCCCATCACCTGTCCCCACTGCTCTCCCTTGTATTGTTCTAGCACACTGGAAGTACAGTCATTGTGTTTTTGTTGAATTTAATGCAACTAAAGACTTTAATTTACTATAGCTAGCAAAATCTCCCAATGAAGTGATATAACTGACAGAAGAAGAGAGAATCAAAGCCTAGCTAACAATGCATCCAAAACCCATTCCTTGGCAACTCATTATAAAAGCACACAGTGACAGCAAGCATGATGCAATCTTATAAGCTTTTGAATCATATATGAAAGGTAATGATGAAATGTTTAACTCATATCTTGGAATTAATTACTCAGCCTGTATTGAACACACATTAATCAAAATTATTTATATCAAAAGGAGTTAGTTCCTTGAATTATACAAATAGATAGTTCCTAGAAATATACAAACTAGAAGTGCAGCTGTACAGCACACAATGTTCCCACTTACTTCTTTTTCCTGGAGACTTCACTTGGAAATGTCATATCTAGGATGCCCAAAGAACCCAGATGCCTTCCCTTTGCTATAGCACATGGAAGATCAGTTCCTATAGGCTTTATGTAAACATTACAAGACTGAGTCCTCCTGTAATCCTGTATTTATTTACAACCTGCCTGCTTGCCTGTTTCTACTCCCATCCATTTCCTCCCCATGTCCAAAGCCTTTTGTCATTTTATAACAGTACCAGGTACTTCCAAGATTAATGACTTGCTAGGTCCAATGGCCCACAGCAGTATCACAGGTTATCAGCATCTCCCAGCTGCTCTTTAATCTCCAGACAATCCCCAGAACCTTCATCATTATTAGTTAATTAGCATTAATGAAAGCTATGCACACACAGTGAGAGGCTAATATATCCCCAAGCTTATATGTCACTAATCCTTACAAAAAAAAAAAGGTATCCTATATGAATAATATCTGCATTGTTAAATGAAAAAAATATTTCCCTACCTACCCAAAGGCATAAGCATCAGTTAAGAGACTAATGATCTGTAAAACTTAATGAAAGATAACAATACTGCAGACTTCAGACATTAGAAAGAATTCAGTCTCCACCCCCTTACCTTCAATATTTTTCTCCACCTGTTCTCACCTATTCTTCCTCCCTACTCAACATTCTTTACCTTTTTGGTCTTCAACTACCTTATCCACCAATATGGGCCTTAAGAAATTGGAGGCAAATCATCTTCACGTTCAATGCTTTAAAACAAGATGACATAACCTCGAAAGCTCCAGAAATATCTGCTGCACAAAACTACTTGTGAGATGTGACAGTTGTCTCCATATGTTACCTACAATAGTCACACACTACTGGTCTATAGGCCAATTACCTATTCCTGGCATTCTGCCAGGATTTATATAGATATGTCTGGTCTGCTCTCTTCTACTTACTCATCTACTGACTGAAACATACTTTAAATTTTCTTTGTCCAAACTCACAGCATTCTGGCTCTGAGGTTTTGTCACACCCCCAACCTGCTAAGCTTTCCAAAAATATCATGCATTGGAAAACAAAATTGTATGAATAATTGGATGTAAATACTTCAAGAAAAAAGATGTAGAAATAAATAGTTAGCCAATATTTTCATTGCAAAGGTAATGTTGTAAATCATGCCAACCACATTTCAGTTCCATATTAGCAGAATCAACATTTTCAAATCCATTACTTAACAGTTTCCTCATGATTACAACTCTTTCAAAAAAATTGCAAATTTTACTTTGTTTTTTTCTGAAGGGCATTAATAGTCACATTGATATATTCATTTGCTAAAAGGAAACTGCCCAACTTTCTTCTAAGAAGCCTGTGACTTTATCCTGGGTTCTGTAGGCCTGCACCTCCTGCCAGGCCAATATAACCACAACAAAAGGTCTCAATTTTTGCCAAAAGAGAGAAAGGGACCACTTCATTAAATCAGCATAAACTAGAGTGACATTGTTTCAAACTACACTTTAGATCATGGATATTTCTAGAGGCCAGGTCTAAAGAGAAACTCCTTGACTAATCTCTCAATGGTTCCACTGCTAAGTTTTTAATTTATGAGCTAGGGATCAGGCTGTCCTGTGAGTGCCATCTTCTACACCAAGGTTAACACACGGAGCAGTGGTAGCCTGCAAACTTGAAATGATTTATGCCCTGCTGCAATCTCATACCACCACTAAATGATAATGCCAGTTTCTGTGAAGAATGTACCAAAGTAGAAAATACTAATCAGATCATTCGGTCAAAATATCTTATTTGCTGAAAACTTTTAACTAATATCACACACGAATTAAATCAAGTTGTTGCCAATCCAAATGGATATGCAAGAGTTAAGGTTGCCAGAGACTTGCTTGGGACAGGAATCACACCAAGTCTCTCACACATTTCAGTGTTTCAGATTAATGCATGAAATCCTTGTAGAAACCACTCCTCCACCCTCAAGTTCTGGAAATTGAGTATTTAATAAAGTAATCAAATCTCTCAGTTTACATAAAATTAAAAGTCTTCTGGCTTCTCTAGTTGACAATTTCAACAACACTCCCTTATCCATTCAAAACATAGCAAACACAGTGCCAGTTTATGTACAGTACTGACTACCAGCAGGAGTCAGACAAATATTTTTGTTCAGGCTACACTAGAGGACTAAATTGAGAAATCATCGCTAGATGTCCACCTACATTATGTACAGTCACCTCATCTGACTCAAATGACTAATGCCTTGAAGTCTAATTCCAAATTGCATTGTCTTGCCCGCGTCCTGAAGTTAATTATGCTTTAAGTTTTGTGTTTAGGTTTTCTGTGGGGACTTTGTTGTTTGGGTATTTTTTTTTAAGTTTACTGTCACACAATTCTTACAGACTGGAACTCTACAAGAAAACACTACTGATTATAGCTTTGGATAAGGGAAGAATGTTCTTCTTTGGTCATACCTTCTCCTCTGTTCTCACTTTCAACAATGCCATAGAAATTTTATTGGAGATGCATGCAGCTTAAGGGTATTGTTCAGTAACTTCACGTTAATACAAATAACTATTCATGTAAAGACGTCATTAATCTGATAGAAAGTTCCTAATTACACTGAACTCATACATTTACACTTGGGTATACATACACAGGTATTGGAGTCATAGACATATTCAAAGTTATGAATACGTACTAAGAAATAGCTTTGCATGGGTAGATCTTACCATAGTAAATTAGGTTTTAAAGAGTGAAAATATAGAAATCAGTTCCTGAGAACACTTGTGGCAAGGTAGCTGGGACTGTTAGCAAAGGAGCTGAGACTATGACTTGACTTTTATCCTGATGCAAAATGTAGAGAAGTTGATATAGTAGAAATGTTTGATAGGCTAACTTGTTTATCTCTACATACTGTAGTACCATGTGGGCCTACATAGATAAGTTCTTGCACTAGAGACAGCTATCAAAGCCAAGAGCAGTGGAAGAAAGTGCTTTGTAAGATAAACACATCAGGGATGCTGCAGGTTCTGGACTGAGGCTGTGTATTATCAGCCACATGAAAGTGTAGGAGCTGCCCTACCCTTTCGAACAGTCTGAGTGAGAATTTGTCAACAGGAAAGATGGCATTTTTTCCCCTTAAATTCAACTTGAAAGTGTTTCTTTTTATCACCTCGTTCTTTTCCCCAGCTGTCACACATTCCATTCTTTTGACATCTATTCATCCACTGGGTATTAAAAAAATGTTATTCTTAAAATCATTCCTGACTCTATTCTCTGTTCTACCTCATCTCTAAGACTAAAATACATAGATGTGAAATAATTGTGGAAAATATCACCCTAACATGTTTAAGCAAAAAACCCAAACCAAAACTAAAACATACATCCAGCCTGTTGCTTATCTAATCATCTTCTTTGAGAGGAGACAGGTAAGATTAAGAGCTCCTACAGAGTAAATACGAAGCAGGAAGTGTATTAATCATGTTCAATCCATTTTTAAGAGGTTTTGGTGTAAACACAGTCTCAAAAGCTGGCAG
This sequence comes from Argya squamiceps, assembly GCA_037834095.1. Lineage (NCBI taxonomy): Eukaryota > Metazoa > Chordata > Aves > Passeriformes > Leiothrichidae > Argya > Argya squamiceps. The sequence continues at coordinate 105,413,400 of JBBMKD010000001.1, forward strand.
GAGTACTAGGTTTTGCCTACAATGCCCTCCTCCCTACACCATCCCCCCCCAGCATTTTCCCCTGTCAAAATAGCAAAATAATTATGCTAGTTGCATAACTTTGATCATTCCTCTTTACAAACAGCATTTACGACTGTAGTTTAAGAAACTTCTAAAGAGACCTATCTGAGATATTTCTCTTTGTCTGGGAAAGGGAAATTTGTTTTCCTTCATATTGAACAGAACCAGAGAATAATTTAGTTTCAAAAAGACCCTTCAGATTATGGAGTACAACAGTTAATATAATATGATTAAGTTATAAGCACTTTAATGATTTTTAAAACATAATCAAGGTCTACAGGAAAACAAAAAGTTAAGTTAAAAAGTGTTCTGAATTGTAAATCTTTAAAGAATGTGGGAAATTCATAGCAAGGAATCTGTGTGTATATTTCAAGCACGGGGTTAGAGACTATAACAATTTATCACAAGGAAAATATTTGTGTGAAAAAGGAAAAATACGTTTTGTCTTCCACATACAGTCTTGAGAGACTCTAGGATTAAAACATTCCCATTAAAAACCTGATTTGACACAGTACTACTTCACACATTCACACAATGTGAATTAACATGCTAACAAATTTATAATAGTTCATTGCAAGAGGAATCCATTTGCAAATCAAGTTGGCATTATTAGAAGAACACACAGGTTGAAAAAAAACATGGCTAAGATGGCAAAGCTGATTTAGGAAAGTGACAGAATACACTCTGTCAGGATTTATTTCAGTCATCTTCTGCATATGCATTATAACAAAAATATTTTTCCATATGTAAGGATTGGGTTTTGGAACTTAAACCCTTTGTTTAATGGCTAAAAAAAAAAGGATCAAAGTTCTTCTCATTGGGAGAGCCTACAGATTATTTAATTTCACCTTCACAGTAGAAGACGGCCTTTTTTAGGAACACTCCTTTCATCCCAAGCTGCCCTTTATGTACAAAGGAGACAGTAACATACTGATTCAAAACAAAGACCTGCGACACAGTGAAATTCATGTCAGGAATCTCTCCTTTCTTGTATCAGTTTGAAATGACTGTCAGAGCACCCAGTAATGAAAGATCAGTTGGTAAGGCCAAAATCCACTGCGTGCAAGTACAGCTGTGGGACTGCTGCCAGTCAGATCCTGGTGAAATCAAGTCAAGCACTGAGGAAACATTTGCACAGTGCCACATGTGATCTCTTTGGAATGGATGCTTCTTCAGAACAGCACTCAATTATTTTTGTCTTGTCCTTTCCCCTTCTGACACCTGTCACTTAAACATGAAAAGTCATGCCCATTTTTTAACATATTTTTATGCAAATCTCTTGGAAAAAATTTTTGTGTGATTACTATGACAGACAGGAAACAATCACAGAATCATTTAGATTGAGACAGGCCTTTAAGATCATTGTGTCCAACCATGAATAAACACTGTACTGGGTGACCAATGGACTTTAATCTCTCCATGAAGTACATCTCCTCAGTGCATTTCATCCCAGATATTGCAGAAGCATTGTTCTACATGTCAATTTGCCTGGCAGATAATCGCACTGGATTTCGATTAGTAGTATAGGGAGTGATACATTCTCCAACACCTTCTCATGGCAAAGTAGCAGTGAGGTCAAGAAGTTTTTCTTTCTAATTCAGATGATAGCAAGACAGGGACTTGAGCACTTGGAAAGAGACAGACTTTTCTGTTTATTCTTTCAAGTAAACCCTAGTTTCTTTTTGTTACCTAATCTGTCCCTTCAAATCTCAGTCTCAACTTTCTACTCTCTCAGGTCTCATCATCAACCAGATCTAGTACTTCCAACTGGCTCCAAGTCATCACTTCCAATCCTCACTTAATTTCCAGTCCCAACACCTCGCCTATCACTGTACGGGACACAATCCAGCATTAAAATTTAATCCCTTTGCTGGTCAGACTTTCACTGTGTCTTGCCACCAAGTTCTAAGACTATTTTTTCACTCCTATTAAGTCCAATTCATTCCCTAAAACTAATGAAGCTGATTGTTTGGGTTTTTGTTTGTTTGGTATTGTCATCTTCAGCTCACATGGACCATACTGCCCATGAGACACAGCAGTAGCACAGAACTGGACCCAGCATAATCTGAAGCAAACTCAGTGTAATTATTAAGGAAAATCCTGTGCGGTCTTGAACTGGAATAAGCTCATTTGGTTTGAAACTTCAGGGCATGTACATGCAAAATTCAACTAAGCCCTTACTAAGGGCATGTAAAATGGGGTTTTCAAAAGCTCATGGCTTGGTCAAGCCAGGATGTTTCATAAACTCGTGCAAAAATACACCAACATAGATCATACCTTTTAGCAGACCTATGTCTTGTGCTCTCCATATCAGTGATAGCAATTTCCATATGTTTCTTTATTTTGTGTCCTCTCTTCATTCCCACATGGGAAAACAAACAAACATCTTATCTCACCTTCAAAAGTTCAAAAGTTATTCTACACCTAAAATCAGGTTTGCAAAGAAGATTTTGTAAACAAAATTTATGAGAAAACCTACCTAAAAATGGGTTTACTTTACCTCTTAATACTGGTAGTACTCTATATTTGAATGTGTGGGTTACTTTAGCATAAAGATAGATCTGATTACGAAAAAAAAACCAGTGACTCTGCTTCAGCTCCCTTTCTTTACCTAATTTTAAATTCTGCCTTACGCTACACACCATAATATTTAGTCCATTATCATATCCTGATTTACATAGACCTGGCATTCTGAGGGTTTTTTATGATCTGTTAAGAAAATGCCTCTTTTTTTTCTTTTATTACTCATTCCCAGTCTTCACTTGCACACACCTGACCAGAATACACAACACTGTCACAGGCAGGTTATAAATGGAACTATCCCTTCTGAGAAAGGCAAGTCTTGGAAAAATAATAACCTATACACTGAATTAAAATATTTCCAAAGGACCGTTAGTTCCTTTACTCCGGATAGCATTACAGTTTATACAACCTACCACCTGATGAGCCAAATAAAAGTGAAGGAGCTTTCAAGTTTATTGCTGTCGATCAGCACCTTAAACACACTATGTGCTCCAGCACAAGTTTTTCATTTAGAACAAGAAAAGAAAGTCTGTGTGATTTTTTTTTTTTCTATTTCGTCCTTGTAGATATGTTGAGGTTTTTTATTATTCATGGCAGGATTATTATTGATGCCTCTGCTGACTCCTAAAACATATGTCCCACTGTTCACATTTTCTGGAGTGCAATGATATCAATCCATGCTGATAAGCAGAGGACCCTCAATTAAGTACCTACAAGGCAATGAGTGGTAAACAAGAAAATGTACAAAAAGACAACAGATTAATTCTTCTCTATCCCAATTCACAGAAGCCATTAGAATTCCTTTTGCTTTAGATTTGAAATTCAAATTCCAGTGAAAGTCCATTAAATGTTCATAGCAATATAAAACCTGAAAAAATCAGTGTAAAAAATTTGTACTGAAGACAGAAAATATAAGGAGTTGAATGAGATACATACATCCTAGGTCATATGCCACGGTGATACCTTTGACAAAATGATAGTCTTCCCAAACAGCACCAATAATTAAAGATCCCCTGTTATCAGAATACTTTACTATGACTGGAGAAAAAAACTGTCACAAAGTAATTTCATTAGCGGTCATCGAAACCAGCCCTTGCTCACTTAGTAGAGCTGCCCTAAGTTTAAATTTTATGTAAATTTTACAACAGTAGCTTAAGTGCAAATCTATTACCTTAGAATAGGAGAAGGAAGATAAGCAGACTTCCGGATTCTATCACTTTGATATACAACAATATGTTTTGAGGTTATAACAGCAAGTAACAGGACTAATCATATAACTGATGCCAAATTAATAAATGAAATAGCAGGATGGTGTGACATATGCAGAGTCAACAACAGAGAAAGCTGACAAAGGACTTGGTTCTTGTGATGAATGAGAAAGGCAATTGGTAAAGAAGTAGAAATGTAATGGACAGAAAACATTTGGAAATTTAAATTTTCCTGAACCACGTACCAGATGTAGAAGATGTGGTAATCTCTGTAGCAATGCTAATAGGATGTGGGAGAAGACAACCAAAGAAAACACAAAACTGGAAGAGGGAAGATGTGTATACCATACCCCAAGCTGAAATCTCATATGCTGTTGTATTTTATCACAGTCTTCCATCAGTCTTGGCACTAACTATGAACCAAATTGTAACTTTCCTTGTTTGACTCTGTCTTCAGATGAATTTATTTTCATAAAAATTGAGGAATTCAGAGTAAGAGACAATTATCTAGTGTAAAATCCTCAAATAGCTCAAACACAAGGGAAGTGTTTGTTGTTTTTTCCATCGTTGCTCCCTCAGCTTTATCTGAGAACACTGTTAGTGTGACTCAGTGGTGCAGTTGTATGAAACCATATGCTCAGAGGACTGAGGGCTGCTTAAGCCTGTCAACAGCCAGACATGTCACTGCTGGCATCTGCACCAGTTGTCAAACCCATGAGTATGAATGTCAGTGATCATTAGACTTATTTTCAGTCATCCAGTTACAGTGACATGACCTGTAATTCTCTTCTGCTTCTGCAGGATACAAGGACCAATAGTCTGACTCACCTAATTTGAGAAATAGTAGAATGTAGATAATATCCTCAGTTGCTATGACAGCATTCCAGGCAGCATGTGATCCCAGAACCACAAAGCCTAATAACAGGACAGAGTCCAAGCTCTACCAGTTAATGAAGATGCTCCTTTTTTACTTTCTATACATGTTTCTAAGGAGGAAGAGAGGAGAAGCTGCAGGAGCCTAGCACTAACCACCCTTCATAAAATATGCTTTCTTCTAGTTTTTCTCATATATGCAAGAAAAAGAAAAAATCAGGATGGCATAGGCAGGTGGAGAACCTGAGAGCAACCCCCAGTCCTTGTGTTGATAGGAAGTACTGTTATGATCATTCTTGGAAGAAGTAAGAGAAATATTTTCTTGATCTATTTTCTATCATGTGGTTGCTATCAAAAATCCAGTCGGAAGTTATGCACTAACAAGTATCACTTTCCAATAATAATATGAGATGCAATCTAAACTGTAAATCTGATACTCCATCTCCCAGTTCTGCAAACAGCATCCAAAACTTAGTAGGGACTCTGCAATATTGAGTGGGAGCATTTCTCCTTCTCCATGAACACCATATGCTGTATTTGAACCTTTCTTTTCAATGTAACTGCACTAATTTTGTGAGAGTTCACTGGTTCTTAAAATAAACGAAAAGGCATTTGTTTATTTATTCAAAAAATGTAGCAATTTATATCCTAGCACTTCCTAGAAATTTCTAATGCATAAATGCAAATATTACTACAATTATTTACCTAAATATATATTAATATTAAAATTTTAATAACAACATAAATTATCACATGTGTTTATATAACAGTACCTACATACAGTGTTCTTTATTCAGAGAAAAAATTATTTTTAAATGTCTGTTTTAAGAGTCCTTTCCTAATGATAGCACTACAAGTGACACCAGCTGCTCAGGACGGATAACATTACCAAACTACCCTTCCAAAGGAAATGGACCTTTTATATGAGCCTTTATTTCTACTGTGGTCATCAGGCCACTGCTTAACAGTTTGTGGCACTGTAATCTGCAGCATGACCATTCATCTAATTACTGCTGAAACTGTGATATTAATCTACTCACAAAGGGCAAGTTAAGGGTCAATTGCCAGCAGTGGGAAGCACTGGGTATGGATAATGTGTTGCAGACCTGGTTTCATCTGCTCTTACCGATTTCAACAGTCTGCACGATTTGACTTAACTTCTGAGTGGATAAAAGCACAGAACCCAAAATTGGGTCAAATCACACCTGCATAACACCTGTGATGAATATCTTCATCATTGCTAAAGGTATGAGAGAGCCTCTGACCCATCCATCATATCCCAGCCTTGCAGACTCCCAGACTGACACATCACCACGACACACAACTCCACAGACAAATCACTCTTGCCCAGGATCTCCCTCAATACTTCACTTTCCTCACTTTTCTGATCTCCCCTAGGTTTCAAAATGCAACTTACATGATAATTGTGGTATACAGTTCAAATCTGTGGAGACTGCTGGACAAGCAGTAATACAACATTCACTGGGCAACTTCTGAAACATGAACACGAAGGCATGCATACACTTTTCCTTGGAAGGTACAGGTCCTTAGGAAAACAATGAAAACCACAGGTTTTTTGGAGGGGAAGGGGGATATCTTTGTGAAAATGTAGTCCTAGGAAAGTTGATTTCCACTCTCTTGTTATAAGCCACAATTCTGACTTAGAGCTTGCCATGTGGAAAGTACACAATTACAGAAATGAGCCACAAATTACTCTGCCTGCTCCTCAACCTGTATTTATATTGCCCAGTCCTTAGGTCTCCAATGTGATAAAGAATGACTGAATGGCTCAGCTCATGTTACTTTTTACTCCTCTCTTGCACATGAAGAAGGCCAACAGACCTTCCTGAACTGCTCAGTCTGCTTGCCTTCATAGAAAGTTATAACCCACACTAATTTTCACAAATTAAACACTCTTTATACAGTCCAGTGACATGCATAATGAAGAGTTGTATTCCCCAAACCACGTTAAAGGAACTTTTTAATTTCTCTGTGAATAACAATACAACAAATATATTAAAAGAGTTATGAAGAAAACATGCCCACACAGAAATCAGTCCTGTCAATTACATTTGTTAAAGTGTAGTTTTCAACATTCATTTGGTATCCAGCAAGTAACGTCACTTTAAATGCTTTTCAAAAGAATTAATTATTTTTCTGAAATATGTATTTGTGATCATAAGATTTTGCTTAAACTTAAGTGACATTAATCTTCTCTTAAAGACTTAACACAAACTAGAACTGAAAATCTAAAATTTTGATTAAACATTTTTGCTATGATTATACGGTAATTATATGGTAAGATTGAGTTCAAGAAGATGTTAGCCTAATTTAATTTTTTCACTTAGTTTTCAAAAGATAGAGGCTAGGGGCATATCTGAATGCTGTTCCTATACAATCATAAATCAAGTGAATTGGTATTTAAGATTCATACATTCCATTCTTGCCAAATTCTGCATCTCCACAGACAATTTTAGAGACATAACCACCTTTTATTACTTGCACTAACAAAACTTCAGCAAAATAACTCAGTTATTTTTTCTAGTTGTACCAGATCAAACAATTGCTTTTGTGATTACACACTGAGTCTAAGTTGCTTCTATTATTCTTCCTTCTTTACTTCAAAGTATTTTTTGGCAATTGTAAAACTGCCCAATTGTAAGATGAATAGTACCTTGTAATAAATAATGTCAATCTAAAGTTCCAAATTTATAAAGTACAGTATATTTTCACTTCTTGAATGAGAAAATAAGTAGCTTTATGATTTATTAGCAAATGGAAGAAAAGGGAGAACCTACTTAATTTTCAGGAAAAAAAACCTTATATAGGTGGATTTATATTTATGCTTTAGTTTTAAATATTAACACAGTCTTCTCTTGCAAATGCTCTTTTTCTCCCCTGCTTTCTCAGTCTGAACTCCAGAGGTTTCCTCTCCCTTAAACATGCTGAGTTACCAGCTATGTAATTTCTTCCCAAAGACTGAGCTTTGGTCAAGAGTATAGAAGACAGGAGCAGACAAGCAGGAGCTCTAATGAGGAAAAGATATGCTATGTAGAATAAACAAAATATATGCAAATTAAATGGTTATAATTTCTTACATTCATAAGCAGTGTTCACAGCAACTAGGCTTTACATTTTTACAAGCCAAGATGCTTTACTGGCCATTCAGTAATTCCATAATTAGCTGTTTTGCTTTAAACTATATTTTGGACTTAGTTCTGCTTTCTTATTAAACTTATAAACAAAACCCTTTACAGCTGATGCAAAATACCATAACCTTCCTCTAAACACATCACTGTAGACAAAACAAAATATAAACTTACTACTTGATATGGCAAGATAGAGTTAGCAGATCTAAAACATCAGCTTTTCCTTTGGATTGATTGACTAGCTCAGTAACTATGAGTGCTTGGAAGTGCACACCTTGATATGGTGTTTGATTCATCTTGTCTTCATCCATATTTTAAGGCACAGTATCTTAGGGGGAGCAATTTTTTAAAAAGTATCATTGATGATTTTATAGATGCACTTTCAATTTTTATTAGGTAGGAAAACAGCCTGTTCTTCCAGAAAGATGCTCTATGACTACAACTAGTTTACAATAATAGGTTTTGATGGGTTATCGGCTTGCTTGTTTGCTGCTCTACTCCTATGAAGACTTCAGCTATAAATGTCAATTTTCTTAAGGTATCATTTGCTATATTCTGGCATACTGCTTCACACAGCATTACAAGAACATTTCTTTAATCATACAACATTGCCTAAAGTACAGATTTTGTGTTAGGTTTCATTGCAGCACACAGCTGTACAGAATTTTAGCTGGCTGCTTACAGATTGTCTGACTTTCACCTCTCTATATCGTAATTTAACACCCTAGTGCCAAGATTTTCCAAGCTCCACTCAGCTTCATTGCTCAGTATTTATTTTCTGCTTTGGTTTCACGTTTCTATTTTCATTAGAATCATTTTCCTTATCCTGTGCTTCCTTGCTTGTGAAGCAAGCTTCTGTTTTCTATTCCTGCTCTCTGCATTTCTTAAACCATTATGGTACCTAGAGTGGTCTTGAAAGTTGAGTTTTTCTTTAGTTATGTGTTCTGGAGTGGTTTTTTTTTTTTTGCTACACCACTAGGCAGGGTCACTGAGCTTCTTATTAGTGCCAGTCCTGTGGTTTATAGACGTAAATAATCATGAAAAACAGATCTCTTCAAAAGTGTCATTCCTGTTGGTTTTGTACTGGAGTTATTCCTTCTCCCAGTGCTTTTACAATCAGTGCAACCTGAGTTTAGTGTGTTGGGAGCAGAAAGCATCTTTATGTCCATCTCTGCACAGCCCTCCTGTGACACAGGACCACAAAAGAGCCTGGGAGGCACCTCCAGAGATTGTCCAGCCCAATCTCCTGTTCCAAGTACAACACTCAGGGTGGTAGAACACCCCAAGAGATGGAGACTTGACAAAGCCTTGGAGCAACATGTGCCAGACTTTGACTACTTGAACACTAGAAAAGTTCCCTCTTACTTTTATGTAGAACTGTGCCCATCATTCTCTTACTGGGCCTCAGTGTCTGGCTCTGTTGTTCATACTTCCTCCCCCATCAGATGTTTATGCACATGGATATAACCAAGCAAAAATTAAGAGACACTTCTAAAAAAATAACTATTTTTCTTGGGAAAACATTTAACCAAAGCTCTTACGTTATTCTACATTTCTCAAAACAAAATTGAGATGTTCATCAGTAAATTCTGACACTAAATGACACTTCCAAAACAATAATTTTGTATCTGTAGATTTAAAGGCAGTTTTTATCACTGGGTTTTGATTCTTGGTAGAACTGAAATCAAATAATTAAGAATCTGTCTCTCATCTGATGCAAATTAACAAAAATTCATTTTTAATGAATATAAATGCAAACAGGCAAGCAAACAATAACTTAGAATCTCGCTATTAACTTTGATTAAAACTGCTCTGTTTGGCAGTTCATCACCCAGCCAATTATCAGAAAAAATAATTACTTCCTGAAAATCATATTGGAGATGTATTGAAATACAATATTAAAATTGTCAGAATTATTTCATCTTCCTTTTGTAGTCTGTGTCACTTGAATTATTCTCTATTTTTAAATACATTCTTGTCACTTCACAGATTTTTTCATTTCTCACACATGAAGGAATCCTAGGATTTTGGTGCTTCTGATGCAAACCTGATCTTTAAAACACACCAGCTTCAGTTTGGACAGCCCATAGTTTGGTTTTTAAAAGGCAATCAGAAAGCAAGTACCCTGTCCATCCTACCCAGCCATTCCAGCAAGAAATATAAGCCACAGAACAGAACAACAAGTCTACAGTAGAGAAAAAACCTACTTAACTTATTTATGATGAGATTTTATTACTTTTGCCCATGTGTTATCCTTATCCCTATCAGTACTTACATGAGAATTAAAATCACTATTTATAATAGCAATATAATTAAATGCTTGTAAAGCTTAGGGTTGCATAATAAATGCAACAAATTCTACAAATACAGTCTTGTCATCTCCTTAAAGGTGTTATTGCCACATTTAAAGTGTGAAGGTATAATGTATAGATTAAGAGCAACCCAATTTTCACATGAGCTCAGAATAGACCACAGTTGTAGTACAGATGGTTGACATCTTTTCAGATCCATCTGAACACTGAAAGTTTGCTAAAGATGAAAAGAGGGAATCACCACCAGTAAAGAAACAAGATTGTTTATATTTTCTACTGTCGATACTGTAATTAAACGAGATATTATAGCAATAATGAAAACACAAGTCATTAAATTCAAGAAATTCTTATTCATCGAGAATGCAAATTGCTTTTTAATTTCCTGATCTTACAGTGTAAGAGGATGATTAACATATCATAATCTCATGGAATTGATAGGTTAAATACCCAATTACAAATACCCTGCACAGCAAAAGACTATAGAGTAAACATACTGAGTACTCTGAAGGTAGAAAGTGGACTTTTTAAACACAGCAAGAAAAAGAAGACATAAAATTTTGGGTTACAAAGTTACTGGGGGGAAAAAACAATGTATGCATCTCTTAAGCAAGACTACTTTCTGACATCAAATGTCTGCCTGGTAAAAGCTACACCAGTCTTCAACTACACTGAATCACACAGAGATACCTCTCTTAATTTTAAAGACATTTTCAACAGTCTTGTTTCATCTATGCAGGGGGTGTGTGTGTGCCTGAGGCCATCACATCCTTCCTGTGCTATGCACCCAGCAGAAAGCTGCTCCTGAGCACCCCGGCACTGACTCTGCCTAGGAGGGGCAGCAGCCTGCCTGGTGCTGTGTTTTGGGTACTGATAGCACTGATCCTGGAGCACTGATAACACACCAGCCCTTCAGCTCCTGCTGAGCACTGTGTCAGCTCTCTTTCCACACTCCTCTCACCAGTGAGCAGGCTGGGGCTGCACAAGGAGCTGTGAGGGGACACAGCTGGGACAGCTGACCCCAGGTGATCACAGGGATATTCCACAATGCATAATGTGAAGAGCTGGGCAGGGGGTGTTTGTCTGGGAGGTAGCCATTATATTTATTATATTTGCAATTGAGTTTGAGGGACCAGTATATGACTAAAATAAATAGAAAAATAAGCTTTACAGCATATGCAAATATGCACAGAAATCCTACCAAATTAATCCAGTGGGGGGTGAAGATAGATGTACATGCATGTGCATATATTAATGTATATCATAAATATAAAATATGCATATTATATATCCTCCCACTCACATCCCTGTGGGAGACTATCATTTATTCTAATGACTATTACAGGAGAAAAGACTAGTATTTAAATCCCCTTTCTCATACTTTTTGATCTTACATGAGGGCTCTTCCACCTGAGATCTAATGTCTGTCCTTTAAACTCATCTATTAAATCAGCTTAATTCATATGAAAAACGAAACATACTTTACACCAAAGGTGCAGGCTGACTTTATAACTCCATGGCATACTACTGGGAGTCTCAAAAAGTAGTCTCTCAGTACTTAAAAGTAGTGCTCCAGCTATAAAAGTCATGCCTTTGCTTGGTATTAGGAACAGTCTAGGGGAAACAGGATGAGATTTTACTTTGAGTAAAATCTCAAAGTATCATTTACTTTGCCATGGTGCCTTTGGGGTTCATTTTTGTAATATAGACCTGTTTTTCCTGTTCTATATTTCGACTGAAAACTCCATTTTGAGTATTTTAATATTGGTCAGCACTCTGACCAGTAGTGACCTGGCTCACAAGCTTCTTGTATTAATGCTGTACAGAGATATATCATAATTGTAAAATCCTATGGAAATGTGCATTAAGGCATCAGAAGTAGCAGAGACATGTTTACTTACTTGAATAATTGTAGCATACCTTTTTAGTTTTCAAAAGTATTCAGTATCATTTTGAAAGGTTTTTGAAAGTATAGGTTTGACCAAGAAATCCTTTTAAAATTAACCAGGTAGATTGTGAAAGGAAGAACAAACAGATTAAAAGCAAAGAAAGAAACCATTTGTAAGCCTGTTACTGAGAATACAAGCAAAAGAAAAGGTTATGAAACAGATAAGCACTGAACAACCAGCTGGAATATAAATGAACTCTTGGCTCTCCATTGTGTACAGTCCTCTTCTATTCCCCCTCCACACTGCACTGCTTACTCAGTGTTTTGTTTGCACTGATTCCTGGGAGCCAAATATACTACAAATAACCTTAACCTTTCTCAGCATAATCTATACATATCCCTTGTTATATTATGCCTTAAAGGAAATTTAGAATATCGCTGTGGTACATCATTAACATACACAGAGGTTTTCCTTCTTTCTTTGATCAATGAAACAAATTGTGTAAAGAAAGCAAAGCAAATCTGCAAATACAAAAGTTTACTAAAAGAAGTCAGTATTAGTACAGTTACTTTCTGAACACAACCAGTGTTGTATTGTATGCCAGATGAATAATAAACAGAGCAGTGAGCAGAAAGTATAAAATGGGTCCTGAGGCCTATTACAGAAAATACTAAATTATCCAGTCACACAATTAGAGCTCGGACAAAATTAATATTGGCTATTGTTTTTCACAGGTACAAGCAAAACTGTATCTGTTAATAATCATCCCTAAGCAACAAGTGCAGGCTCATGGGAACCAGACCTTCAGAAGATCTCTTCCCACATCCTCATCTTCACTGAGTCACTACCTGGGATGAGCCAGGAGCTGCATCTTGGCAGGGGACAACATCAGAGACCCAGCCTCAGAGCCCACGCCCCCAAAGCCCTGCATTCTGAGGGCAGCAAAGGCCTGAAAGGAGCATGACAGAAAGAGGTAGAACAAGGACTGGCATTAATAATTGTTGGGGGAGAGGGATTTCTGATTTTGTGTTTTCTGATTTTGTACACTTAACAGATGAAATTAAGGGAAACACCTGGAGAAGAGAAGGCTCTGGGGAGATCTCATAGTTTCCAGTACATAAAGAAATATACTTTATGAGAGACGGAGAGGAACTTTTTATAAGCCATGTAGTGATAGGAACAAGGGATAATGGCTTTAAACTGAAGGAAGTTATGGTTAGATTGGGAATAAATTCTTTACTGAGAGATTGGTGAGACACTGGAATAGGCTGTCCAGAGAGGCTGTGGATGCCTCATTCCTGGTGTTGTTCAAGGCCAGGCTGGATGGAGATCTGAGAAATCTGGTTGAGTGGGGAGTGTCCTTGTCCATGGCAGGGGGTTGGACCTAGATCATCTTTAGGGCCCCTTCAATCCATTTCATGATTCTGTAAAACTATGTGAAGTAGAAATGCAGGAGTAGAAATGGGTCTTCTTAAAAAAATATGGGATTTAAAATTTTTCTTTTATCTTAGACCAAGAAAATATGTTGACATTCATAAACAATGAATTAACGGTCACAGTTAATTAAGCTATGTGTTTTTTTTCTTTTTTTATGTTAGCAATTAGGAAGATTTTGCTTGGTAATTCAATCCACTGAAGGGTTTGGGGTTGTTTTGTTTGTTTTAGAAAAGAAAAATGAAATCCAAGACACATGAGGATTAAATCATATTTCCTTAGAGTGCCATGATTCCTCATGAGAACTTTATATCACATTCTTACCTTTGTTCTCCTGTGAACAAATTATATTTCATATAATGTACTCCCTAGATTACAGCAAAAAAAGCTAATACAACATGAATAATGTAAAAGCTAAAGGCTCCTCATCCCCCAAACCAAAGAAATCAAGGAAATTCCTAGCAAAGAATAAGGGGCCCATCTGCACATCCAAATTGGACAGGGGACAATAAATTGTGGACGACAACCTAAACTAAAATTTCAGAACAATTGAAGTTTTCTATAGGAAATTATGGATTTTCAAGGAGCCATATTTTTCAGAGGAAAAAGCCCCAATATAACATGACAGATTTGATAAATCTGTCACTAAAAACCCACCACTCAGAAGTGTAATTCTCAAGACACTTGTAATCTTGTTTCAGTAGAGACACACAGATAATGCACTTATTATTTCCCTCTGCAGCTCAAGTTACTCATTTGCCTTCCTTCTGTTTTGAGACTCTTCAGAATATACATGATCTTCCAACTCAGAAATCTCACATTCCCCAAAAGCAGAGAAAAAAAACCCCACAAATCCACACTACCAAAGAACACGTGATTTTTTCCAAGGCATACATGTTTTGAATGCCTAGTGACTGTTGAAGTCATACAGGCAAAGAAAATAACCTTGCAGAAACCTCTTTTCCTTGCTACACCTTATGTACCATCTTATGCTACATCTTATGTTTCACACTTGCAGCCAGACATAAATTTCTGTCCTTGTGTCTCCCAGAAACACTGCACTGTGGCACTACAATTGGCACTACCTGGACTTAGAAGTTAAGATACTAAACATGAGACATAAGATAACTTGTTTTACTTTTTAAATCTAGCTGTATGTTCACATGTATATACTGAAGAATTCAGAAGGCATTGTGGGTACATAGAAAAACCTGTGAAATGGCATCTACACACAACTAATGTACATGGTGAAAGGCGTGTTTTATGTAAGAGGTTACATAATCCCAAAATTCTACTAAATATAGGAAAGACACCTGTCCTATTTACAGTCACCTTTCAAGATACCTGCAACAAACCACATTCTCTGATACACACTCCACATCTCCCCCAGATGTTCATGAAAACAGTGTTACAATTGTTAACTAGTAGGCCCAGAAGATAAAAATTAAAAGAACTAACATTGCTTCTGCAAATGTAATAATACCTCTTGAGCAGATACAATTTTAATACAAATTTTAAATACATATTCACATCACTTGACATGAAACTATTCAGTATTTAATTTTTATCCAAATCATTTAATGGGTGACCTCATGCCTTATTTGCTGTGCACTATTGAACTGTGAATTGGGAAAGAATTATCAGGTCCCACGATGGGCTGTTTGGAGCATGCATCACAGTACTGTCAGAGTGCTTACCAATTCTAATTATTTTCCACAGGCCTGCATTGAGACAAGGATCTATTATTATCCCCATTACACAGAAAGAGACTTAAGACAAACACTGCATAAGGTCAAAGTATTTGCTAATTTTGAATACCTATTTGAGAGAGATAGCATGTGATTGTTTGCTGTTGTATACCACTTCCGACTCCCAAATCACACTTCTCATTAATAAATTTAGGCAAAGGGCTCAAGGACTGAGCTAAAAGCCATGAGAATTAGCTCTTCCTCTTACCTCACCCTATTCTCATTAGTCAAAATTGCCAAGACTTCTCTGTCCAGCTACCACTGTTTTCCCTTGTGAGCTGTTCTTGCTCTAAGTTTCTGATGTCCTATCTCCAGCCTGTTCCATTCACACCTTGTCACTAATGCACTCCTGAATGCCTGTCTCGTCATTGCCTAATGTGATTCTCTTTCCTCTGTCCTACCTTTCTTTCATCAAAGCAACCTTCATTGTTTTTCCTGCATTTCCAGTCCATTATGACACTTATCTGCCTTTTTTCTGCAAGAGTGATCCGATTCTTTTATCCTTTGCCCCAATCTCTCTGTAAATCTGTGCACTAATCAAAGTTTTCACAGGTATGGATGTTATTATGAAATATATTAAATAAAACAGGCAGGAATTGACAATTGCTATTTTCATTACATTTGAGCACAAGGAAAACAAGTGATAGTCACAAGGGCTAAAGAGATCAGATATCTGCAAACTTAGAGGACTAATGTCTCCATTAGAAAAAATAGTGGCTTGTTTAATATACTTATATTTCTCAAAGTATCAAGAGAAAGCCCACCTATAAAAGCATCATAAATATTTGTAAAAGCCTTTACAAGTTTTATGGGAAAGATATCTAGATGTGCAAATAATCTCATTTGTAAGCATATTGAGGCAATCGGGAGTTATGCATTCTTTGCTGGCCAGCAAAGAAGTAATAAAACAAAGATAAGCATGCTTTCAAAGCAAATATTCCCACAGCTAAGTACAAATTGTGAGTTACAACAGCATAATCAACTATTAGAGAAAGTCTTACATGAAATACAAAGCCTGAAAAACTGAATTTTTTACAAGTGTTTTCAAGTAAAAGCCGCCATTAGTGTACAACATATCTTAGACAACTCTACAGCACATCCCTCTTAGAAAACTAAGGCAATTGGCCTTGAAAAAAATCCCAGTTTGATTACCATCATCACAGTGAAAGCCAAGACTGTGGCAAACAATCCCAGACGCAAACACTCCACACCATGAAGCATAAGTTCTAATTCCAGTCAGTAGTTATAGTATTTTTACTGTAGTAATGACAAAATAACCCAAGGTATTCCCCACACCAAGTCCACTTTTCAAGTATTTCAAGAGCAGCACAACACTGAATAAGACTGCAAGTGTTTATTCCTTCTAATGGACCATTCTAAGGACTTGACCAACTTTGAAAACCACAGTTTACAGTTTAAGGGCAGGACCCAAACCACAAAGGGTAACAAAGTTTTGACATTTCATATTCCATGCTGGCATTACTGCAGTAATGTATGTGTAGCTCCAAAGCTCCTACAGACACCTATGCAATGCTTCTTTTTCTTTATGAAGACAAAGCACTGATTTGTGCTAAATTTACCTTTTATAGTCTATTTCTTCATATGACAGCATTATTCTGCTTTCTCCAGCCTTAACAACAATACAACCCTTATTACTAGGAAAAAAAAGCAGATAAAAGCCAAGATGTAATTTACCAGTAGGAAATGTAAAATAACACAAACTCTTTCCCTGACTTTAAGGAATAGCTCAAAACCATTTTTTTATGGTTTGAAAATGAATTATCAGAATCCTCACATTTAAGGAAAGTAGTCCTAAAGCAGTCTAAACCAGAAAATCTTGTCCTTACATCTCCCCTCATATTCCTGTACCAAGAGGCAAGCTCATGACACACGATTATGAAATTAGGTATTTGATTAAACACTCAACTTGCCTGTACATGATTACTGCAGGTGACCTCCAAAAAAAACCCAATCTAAACCCCAACAATAAAGATCCAGAAGCAGAAGCACCTGGTGCTGCAGCAATTCCATCACAATGGTCTCACTTAGGTCACCCCAGAGATGAGACTATTCATTAGCATACAATAATGTGGGATGGAAATAAAAACTAAGGGTCAAATTTAGATCTTATTTACAACAATGTAAATGTCTACTAAACTGAGTAAGAGCAAAGCAGAGATAAAAAGTTATCTTGTTCACTGCAAAAGTAAATGCTCCTGTGAACTGATGAAGGTGACCTGTACTTTTGATGAAATTTCCCTCTATTTCACCAGTCTTAGTTCATATTCCCCAATTTGTGATTTTAAAAGTGATACACACCTTAGGAACAATATTTTTGGCATTATTAAGAGTAGAATAGTTTACAATAATGATTATCAGAATAAAAGTGACATAATGAGTCAGAATTTTTAAAGGTTGCCTAAACAGAGCTGCTAAAAAGCTTTCCCACTTTCGTTACATCTGCATCATATGAGCAGATGTCTAATTTACTGGTATGATTAACCTTTTCCTACTGTGCTAGAGATTTTATTAGTAATATATATATAGAAAGGAAAATTAATAAATGTACTATATTTTTCCCCTCTAAAAATACCATCTTAGATTTAAATAAACAGTCTGAAATGCACAATTTTATCAGGAAGTCTGTATTCAGCACTATAAAAAATTAGGCCAACCCTTTCAGCATCCTATATTTAGGTTAAGCTTTGCATATTTTAAATTGTTCACTTTTATTTCATTAATGGGGGTGAATACTAAAAATCCAGTAAATCCAAACCATTCCAATTTGGAAAATTATCCCCACATATTTGTCTCCATCACTCTTAAACAAAAAGAACCCAATATAGGCAACAGACAATGAATTTTGCTAAACATACTCTACGTTTTCACACACCAACAGACAAGTTATTCAGAGAGAACAGGGAAGTAGCAGCTTGTTGTCCACTGAGGATGCTTTCTGCCATGTTATGAATTGAGAGTTCTCATTTTCCAAAGCTGCTGTGCTTTGTAATGTAAAAGCACTAATGAAAGCAACGTCTCATGACTGCAGATGAATTCCATTACATGAGTGAGAATAACTACTGCTGTTCTAACAAATGGATTTGGTGACTTCAGCACAATTTATGTAATGATAAATATAAGCAGCTGTTGCAGGTGTTCTCAGACAGTAGAAGATACTTCTTTAATATTTCAATTTTACTATTTTTTTTTTGTGTAGTATCTTGCATAGTCATATGCAGTGAGAAGATATGAGTAAGACTGTATGTTCTCAAGGAGCCAGCTGATACGAAAAGTAACTTGTAAATATAGGAAAATCATGGAAATTTTCCACTGAAACATTATTATTTATAATTATTATAATAATTATTATCAATATTATTGTTCTAGAAATTGAGAGATTATAAGACTTTGATGTGACAAGAATAAAAGATATACCTTTGGAAATGTAAACATTGATTATGTAAATGAGAAGGGTTAAAGTGTAAAAACAAATTCCTACACTAAGAAATAACAATGATATTGTTTAAATACCAGTGGCTCAAGAGTGGTGCTGTCTGCTCTATTAAATACAGCTATATTCTGAGGATGAATTTATACATATGGGGAAAAAACCCAGGAAAATAAAAGAACACGAATTCTAAATCCCTAGAATTATGTATAAATGAATTTTTAAAGCATTTCACTTATTTTTGCATGTAGTTTTGAAACACAATTGATTAATATTTGATATCCTTACTACATTAGAAAGAGAGACAGGGATCTATAAATCAGTGCCTGACAAAGAGAAATTACTAATTCCATCTTCTTCCTGGCCTTCTCATAATAGAGCCCTCCACTGCCATGCACATGAAAAGAATGCACAAGCCCAGTGATTGTCAAGTTAATATATTCAAATCTTAGTTACAAATAGTCTTACTTTATCACAAGCTAATTCAGAAGCTAACTTTAATATTCCATTCAAGAAGAGAGGGTTTTGTTTGTTTTTTTTTCAGCTGTTAGAAGTGCCAGATAAATTATGTGCTTAGACCTACACTGTCCTGGGGCGACTTTAGGATGCTGGTATCCCCATTGTCTGTCTTTTTGCTTGGAAATGGGTCTTGGAAAAACCCTAAAGCAGGACATACATACAGCCATACAGCAGAAATTAAAAAACAAAAACAAAAACCAAACTGTTTTTTAGCCCATTCTCAGTAGATCCTTTTCTATTTACTACAAAGGAATACAACTTCATTTTTATCTGTTTCAGACTACTTCAGTGATGGAAGCACTACTCTACTTTTCTACCCCCACTTAGCAGAATTCGTATATCTATGTGGAATGATTTTCTGTTTTCATCTTCTTTGTCCCGCTTACCAAATATATTTTCTATCATCTCCTATTTTATCTTCTGTTGCAAAATGTCATCATAGATCCCACATGTCTATCTATATATAGACATCTGCAGGCAAAATGCAATGAGGTATTTTTTTCACTGGAATTTGTAATGCTTGATAATAGGAATGTTTCAGAGAGGCTGCTTGGTTTTGACATAGCCTTGACAACTGCAAATGCTTCTGATGAAAGCCTGCTTGGTTTCCTCCAAGCTCATATGGCTGAACTTTTGGTACATCACTTTACAAGCATTAGTTTCCACTGGAAACTAAAAGGAAAATATTTATATGAGATATAGGAAGGAGGAGGAGGAGGCAGAAGAAACGTAGGTGGAATACTGGTCATGGGCAATAGAGTACAACCAGTGAAGGAAGAAAGACAAAAAAAATGGGGGAAACAGCGATCAAGCATGAAGGCAACAAACTTTAATTTCTGTTTGTAAACGTCAGACAACATCCAATACAGGGGAGGAAGGGTGATATAACCTTGCAAAGGTGCAAGTATTTCACAGGAGTTATGAGACAGATGTTATCACTGCATTTGAACCTGTGTTTTAAACTCAGACCTGAGCCTGTCCAACCTGAATACACTGCTCTGAGCTAAACCAAAACACAGCATAAAAATACATGGCAACTAAATTCAAGGAAGCCTGGAAGCTCATCCAAATTAATCCCCTCAGATATTTATCTTTTTAAACACTTTTTTTTAATATGAGAATGTCTGTTTACGATATTTATTGATGTATACCTTCATAATTGGGAAGTTAATTTCCTCTAATGAAAAATGAAGTAGATTTGAGTTTTGTCTATAATAAAATTGGCCTATTAATCTAATTTTTAATTGCATAAGAAGACATAACTGTGTTTGATTATGCATATGATGGTGACTTACTCTTTTACAATAAGTTCTTTTCATATTGCCACCTTCTTCACTTACTTGAGGGAAAGGAAGGGACATAGAAGTATAGACATTAAGTTATTTGCCCTGATATTTTCCTCTTTCACCAGTTTTTATGGGCATGTTTCATGTACTTTCAACAGTTTTACTGAAAGCATTTCCATCTGAGCCTGCAAGTAGTGAAAAGAGTGGAATGCAAATAATTCCACTGTCACTGTATTTTCTTTTAAAGTCATACAAAAATTGTTTCTCACATTCTTTGAGAGAAGAAAAGTATTTTTTTTCCTTTTAATGGTGGTTTTTCAGCTTCCTTATAAATCAACTTTCCTATAGATAACAGCCTTGTACGTTGAAGTCTAGCTGAAATAGAGAGACAGAATGGTTTCCTCTCTTTGGAAGTAGAAAACTTTATTTCTTAAGGATTTTGGGGGTTTGTTGATTGCTTTGGATTTTTTAATTTTTTTTTTCACTTCCCACACATTAACATTAAATTACCTAGTGTAGAAGCATTCTAACTTTGGTCCTTTTTGATGATAAGAGTTAATGGTATTATTCAGGCATTTTACTCAGTAATTAGATTTGGAGTTCACTAATTTAAATAGTCACTGCAGTAATCTCCCTATAGCAATTTATGCAGTGCTGTTACATTAAATTCATGGATATGGAGCATGTAAATATTCCAATGAGATCAGACTGTACTTAAGAAGCTTCAGGAGGTGAGGTTGGCCATTTGAATATAAAAAACGATGAGAATTAACAAACCTTTAATATATTTATTTTTTAATTAATAAACATTGTTTGCACCATCGTTTTAATTCTCCTCTACAGAACTATCCTATTATGTAGTCAGCAGTACTTCCAAATGAAGTTTTGTTCTACAATGAGAATGCTTGCAATTAACACATCTATCCCCAGCAGAGGGTATTTCAGGATAAGATGAATTTGCTTTTCTATAAATCAAGGTGATTTTGACATGATATGATATACCAAGAACAAGCATATTTTAGAATCAGCTGTCCCCAGTCCATTGCCAGCCCAAAATCTTTGATTATTGTTATATATGGTCCCAATCAAGAGTCATGAGTGGATGTAAATTTTACTGTTTATAGGTGTAGGGTTTTATGTCTTGCAGCTCCTGCTGCACTAGAGAAGTTTCGAAGAAATGTCTAACATGACTGGAGAGGGTCTGACATGTGGAGGACCTAAAATTAAAATCCTAACAGCTGGCTATAAAAT
This sequence comes from Argya squamiceps, assembly GCA_037834095.1. NCBI lineage: Eukaryota > Metazoa > Chordata > Aves > Passeriformes > Leiothrichidae > Argya > Argya squamiceps. Next base: position 105,435,097 of record JBBMKD010000001.1, read on the forward strand.
CATTTACAATGTCAGAGAACCTAGGATCTCAGCAGTGGGTACAACCTGAACTATAAGGTATGCAGAAACTTATGATCCCCATCTAGAAAGCAAATACATTCGAGAGAAGAGGGGAAAGATTTTTGATTACTTGGGAATACAGATTAAGTGAACCACACTGCAGGTTTCCAGTAACAAGAATGGTCCCACTCTTTCCTGCCATCCTGGCATTACTGTCTCTCTGTCTCAGCTTGAATCCAGCAATGATGCACTTGCTCATTGAACCAACTGAAATTAACACAGGTAAAAAAAAGGATTATAATTACCTAAAAAAGACAAGTATAAGAACCAGAAGAGATGGGAGGAAGCACTTGGGAACATGCTGCTGGACAGCAGGATGGCAGAGAAGAACTGTTCCTTTTGGCTGCATCCTGTGTGACAACAAAATCTCACCTTTACTGTTAACAGAACAAACACAGTGTTTTTTCTTTCTAGTTTTTATTTGCCTTTTGTAAACATTTGCAGCTGTATTCTATTCAGATGCTAGGAACACTTTAAATTGTGCTATTATCTAAAATGAAAAAAAAATATTTGTCTTCTCTCCCATTCATTTCTCTTCTTCTCCAGTATACAGGGCCACACCTCACTCATTATGGCAGCCCCCATTGTCATTTTTCTTAGCAGCCTACAAACTGTCAGGCTCAGGTTGTCACTATCACACCCAAAGTTTGAGAAAATCTCTATGCATCACCACTTAACTGCATTGTTAAATCCTTTCCTAAATACCTTCTCTCAATATTTCTGTATCAGGTTGGACATTGCCTGGTTCTTGAAAACTTATTGTTTGGAAAAACTCTTCTGCTTCATACCAGTTTCACTTGTTTTGCCCTCCATAACTACTCAAAGGGAGGTGGTAGCTACATGGGAGTTGGTGTCTTCTCCCAAGTAAGAAGTGATAGGAGAGGAGAAACTGCCTCAAGTTGTGCCAGGGGAGTTTCAAACTCGATGTTAGGAAAAGTTTCCTCACCAGAGATGTTGTCAAGCTCTGGAAGAGGCTCCCCAGGGATTGAGTCACCACTCCTGGAGCTATTTACAGGACAGTAAATGTGGCCCTTAGGGACATGGTGGACTTGGCAGTGCTGTGATAACAATTGTACTCTATGTTTGTAAAGGTCTCTTCCAACCTAAATGATTCTATCATTCACAAATTCATCCAACAAAGGTCTCTTTCTGTTACCATTTAAAGACTTTCAAAAGCCTTCCCTGTCCATATTTTCTTAACAGTATTTGTGTTTGACACTTCCCCTAGACTGCCAGCAGGCAGGAAGTGTTTTGTGGTTCCTGAATACTTGGATAACATTTTGTAGATTGTAGACTCCACCTGCAGCTAAAGATATGACAGCATAGAATCTCCCCATTTTCCTAAATGGAAAACATCTTGTATACTACATTGGGAATTTGTCTCTTCCTGTGATCTTTAAAGTAACCTATGATTTTTTTCTAATGGAACCTCTTACTATATTATTCAGCACACAGTATTTACAATCTCCAGTACGTTTCACATCATATGCATGCTACAGGATGCAAATATGCAGTTCTATAATGACACCTGCCTTACCCAACTAGTCAGGGCATGTTGAGTCAACACTTTGCTGATGATACTCATTTGTCAGAAGCATTTTAGAACTTTAGTCAGGCAATAAATTTGAAAAATGCCTGCAACTCTGGCTTCTGGAATCAAACGAGGATCATCGCAGGCCTGAAAAAATACAGCCCTTACTGTGACATTTCCCTGGCTTCAGTAGCTGAGTACTAGTGGCCCATAAAGAGCAGTCTTTAGCCCCGTGTAACAGAGACTACTTGAGAGGTCATTTATGTCACTTAATGCCATCTGAAATCTTATCTGTTGCTCTCTAACTTCTTTTCCCAAACCAGCAATTCTTCAGCTCCATTTGTTTCCTGTTCTCTATATATCACTCAAATCACTTTGACACTTTCAGTGACTACAAAACCAGCAGTATAAAAGTATGAAATATATATTAAGTATCTCACAATATACATTTTAAATATGTGCTGGTACCCATGTTTTCCCAGGCTGTCCAAGCAATTTTTTTGTAATATACTACACAGACATCTAACAACATTTATCTAATTCTTCATTTTTCAGAAATACAATAAGGAAAGCAGGCCCCTCTACATTACTTAAAGATCTTAGAAGGACTTTAAATATATGCTTTAATTAAGAGTAGTCTAACATTTTGGACTAGCATTATAAATTGTTCAGGTGTGTTTGTTTGTTTGTTTTTCTTTTCGGTTAGCAGCTTTTCTCCATTTTTAATTTCAGTCACAAAGCATGAGAATCATGTGCCTGGACACAGGTACAGAGTTCCAGTTTTCAGACACTGACTCCAAGGAATCCAAGCTAACCTCCAGCTGCTGCTCAAAAAAGTCTCTTACTTGTAATCTCTATACATCTACCAGCCCTGAGCGGCTGCCTCAGATACTCAAAGATGTATGAAATGGCACTAAGTGCCAGCTTTTGGAGAAATTTAGTTACCTTTTGATGAGAGCTTTCTAAAAAGTTGAATAAGTGAAGGCTTGAGAGCCAAAGAGTCTTTTGAGGGTCAACTGAAAAGATTCATGGAGAGTAATTTTTTTTATAACTCATGCTTCAACAATAAAGCATTCTAAACAGCCCTAAATATGGGAAATGTAGAGTACCTTCACCACTAGTACATAAAAAGATTTGCCCTCCATTTCATACAGGTTTTTAACACTGTGAATGTGTTTCCATGTGCTGAGACAAGCAGACACACAAACTTTCTTTTAAGAAAGAGGAAGTGTTACACCACAGTGTATATGTTGGTTACAGATACACTGGAAGAATACACAGCACAGATCCCAGATTTCTTGGCTTTCCCTGATTTCATGACATGGCTGCCTTGCTTTTCCAGACCATTTGTGCAGGTTTTATCAAAGTACCACAGACATCAAGTTCTGCTCACCCTGGGTGAAATATCCAAACTGTAAAAATGAAAGAGTAGCAAATTCTGCCAAGGTATTTCTTTGAATGACAAATCCTTGGAGGGCCATTGTTATGGTATTTTGTCAAAGAACCAATAAAAATTAACACATTGAAAAGAAGATAGAAACAAACATAAAGCACCATATTGGAAAATCCTTCTTTAAAGTTGTACAGTTAAAAACCTTGTAAAATCAGTGTGGTCTCCTTGGTAGTAATTCTAGTCAAGAAATAGCTAGAATTTTCGGTTTTCAGCTTCAGTTTTCTTCTTTTCTTAACAGGGTTACAAGTTAATCTCCTCTAGGTTACCAGTGAGCAGAGAAAGGGATTATGAAAGTTACTCTACACAACAAACAAGGTTGATACACAGTGCTGTGTATTCAGACAATATACTCTTACTTGGAGCTTTTTCAGTAATAAGCTGTTATCCCTTACTTCTCTGTGCCATGGGCTTTAGGGGAGATGCTTGGCATCTCAACTACAGTTAAAACACTATGTGATTTATCTGAATAGGGAGTTTTGTCCAGACCAGTGAATAATTATTTGTCCCTTGAAGGATTTAGGCAGCAACAACGTCAACACTGAAGCTTCCAAGGCAGTAAGATTCTCTACTCAAATTAACCATTAGACGTTCACTGAAATACCACAGTCTGAATTTTTATTAGAAAAAGCTCAGTGTTATGAAAATCTAATTACCTTAAACAAAGTATAAATTACTAGATCCCTTAGTAATGCACTAAAGTAGTACTCCATAGGTTTTATATACAAGCTGAGAAGATAGCTGAACAATTCTGAGCTCGTCAAGGGCAGGTTTCTGAAACTGTCTTTTAAAGCACACCTGTCACTACCAAAATATGCTGCTTTTCTTTGTCATTTATTGGGTTTCTAAATCTCAAACAAAATATTACCTTACTGTATTAGGAAAATAACTGAAATAAAAGGAGTTTAAATTTCTACAATTACACATTTTATCTTTTTTTCTCCCCAAAAATGCTTTTGTTACAGAAACTTACCATAGTAACCACTCAGCAGAAAAAATGTACAAAAAATTTAGAATTCATTACTATGATGATATTTATTAGTTCCATCACATAATGTTGCATCCTTTTTCAAGTGAAACATTGTCTTTTAACTACTGTTACTTAGCTTTTATGCTGTACTTTCAGTTTTTGCTTTAGAATTTTATGTATTTGACCTAAGTTCTGCATTTTCTGTCATTAAAAACATGCACTGAATATTTTGGGGGGTTTAAGTCAGTTAATTTGAGTGTAATTAATTCCAGTTTATGACTGTTCCTGTAATTTGATATTTTAAATGAGGTTTCAATTGAATTGCAGGTCCTTTGGGAAGATGGACTTCAGAACTGTTATTTGCAGAATTTCTGTGTTGTAAAAATATTCTTGAACTTGAAAGGAGTCAAGACTCCATATCAGTGAAATAAAATGCAAATGCTTCAATAGAATGTAATTACTCTGTTTCACTGTTTTATTGCTTAGCCACAAATGAAAGCCAGGTAAAAAAATCCTTAAAAATTATAATTTCATTATTTATAGAGGAATCTTCCTTTCTAAAGTCACCTTTCCAAATTAATAACTCCAGAGGTAAATTATAAACAGTCAATGCTACGGTAGAATATAATTATCTGGAGGAAAAAAAAATCTGGGAAAAGAAGATTGCCAAAATGTTCAAATAAATGGCTTAATCTATTCCACCAAACTAAATTGCAAATTTCAATACACCCATCAGAAAGCAAGTTTGTTGTTCAGGTTCATTGTTCTGAACCTGAACTAGTATGAGAAGCCTTATTTTCTCTAGATTGGCACACTGACCTAAATATATCTGAGAAAAACCCAAGGGACCACGTGACAGCAAGATATCACATAAATGAAAATGACAACTTGCAACTTAGAATTCCAAAAAAGAAAGTTTGAACATTTCACCTTTCCCTGTAATCCCTTGAGATTCAATAAGCATGATTTTGCCCCTAAATATAGCTGAGATAGAGCATATGAAGTTAAATCTCACCCAGTATAATGAACTCTTATAGCCACTAAATTTTGACATAATGAAATTAAGTAACATGCCAGTTAAATAATCATCATTTTGATGTAACCCAGATGTTCCAAATAGTGAAGTTTTTGATTGGAAGAACAACATCCTTCTCCTGCAACTATTAAAAAAAAAACCATAAAAATCTCCAAGACTACAAGAAGAGAAGAAGTACTGGAATCTTTAATTTGAAAACATGCTTCCTCATTAATCATGGTATCACAGAATCATTTAAATTCGAAAAGACATCTTAGATCATTGAGTCCAACCATTAACCCAGCACTGCCAAGACCCCAATAAATCATGTCCCCAGGCACCATGTCTACATGTCTTAAATACCTCCAGGGATAATGACTCAGCCACTTCCAGGACAGCAAAGAATAATTGGGAAGTCATGCCAATTGCTGGGTCACAATTATTCTGCTGAGGCTAAATCCTCTGCCCCTTGGCATTTCTTCATGCTGCAAGACCCAGTGACATTCTTAGACAGAGTAAGCAAGAGATAAATGGACCTTGAATTAGCACAAATGACACAGAAGCATATCTGTTGAGGGCATGTGAAAAAATTCTTGCAGATTCACATAAATATTGTTATCAATGTCACATTTGTGTTTCTTTGTTAGTTGGACTGGAATGATACCTCATGTTCACTGGGCATTGTATCTTCTCCACAACATGACAGAGAAAATTAGTCCTCCCAGCAAGGAAAAATTCATTTTCGTAATGAATCTGGACGGTTATTTTGTTAAATGCCCTGGCACCTACACTGAAGATTGCTCTTTAAAATCCTGTAAATAAACAACAGTAATCTTTAATGAGGAACACAGGACTATTTCAACCACTGACTTTGTTACAAAGGAAGCACTTAACAACAAAAGTTCGAGAAATTCTATTTTCTTACAGTTGAGCCATGTTAAAAAAAAAAAGATGAATGTAGGTCTGCTGCAAAAATCTAAGAATCAAATAGTTTTCCTAATGTAAAATCACTGAGAATCAGAAACAGGATCAAAGCACAAACTAAGAAACAATGAAGAAATTTTTTCAAGGTCCATTCCTCACACTATACACTCATGTATAGTACTGTCCTGTATAAATGAAATCCATAGTTTAGGAGGTATTATACCAGAACTATGCCCATTCTTATCTATATAAGGATTAGATTAAGATTGTAAAGAAAGATTCATGTAATGTAAAAAAAAAAAGAAAAATAGCTTTTACTGCATTCCTTACAATAATCTTTATTGCTAGTGGAAAAAAGCAAAATTTAATCAATCTTTCAATATATTTTATGGCCTATAGCTCTGTTTGTTTTAAGACAGTATGATGGAGATCTCACCAGTTTGTTAATTAAAAGCATTTGCAGTTATCATGTAACTTGCAGTTGTGTGACATATTTTTTTACATATTTTACTTGGAAATTTCTGTGGCACCAATGAACTATGTGTTGTCAGATGTCACATTTTTAATGATAGACTGATACACTGAAATGCTAAATTTGAAGTCTGTGTCCTACTCATTTTTGTGTGAAACTAAAGAAATTGGGGAGTTATGCTCTGAGCAATCTTCAATTTTTTGTGCCCTTGAGACAAACATCATCATGGAAGTTACACAAGTATTCAAAAACCTGGCAGTTTGAGGTGTCATTCTGAATTTCTAGTCAGAGTTGACTACAAGGTCAGAAGTTACTGCAAGGAGAAAAATTATTTTAACAGAATAGCTAATGATATAACTTCTGACTGTTGACTTATGCCTAGATCTTGGGAGCTTTACTGATAAATCTGTAAGGACAAACTTTGACAAGTCAGTCAGAAAGTCAACAGTGATTCTACTTGACACCATTTCAGGCAAAATGTTGAAGTCAAAGGTTGACTCCTGGTAACACTTTGCATTTCCTTAAGTATTGCCTGTTCCTCCTTTTGGCTCTTCTCACACTACAGACTTTCTTTCTCTCCAGAGTTGATTGAATAGAGAGGAATAGCACTTATTCTGGGTAACCCAGAATGTAAGAAGGTTTTATTTTCCCTCTCCCCTGAAGAAGTGAGTGATAACTTCTTAAACAAGAATGCATTAAAATGTAGCAGCCTTACTGAAAAGAAATGCCTGTTAGTTAAATTCTACTTATTCAGCTGGAAAAAAACCCACCAAACAACAAAACCAAATGTGTTTTAAATGCCATCTTTCATTGTACTGACTAGTTTTTATTTTCTAGCTTTTCTTAGTTCTGTATATATTTGGATGTGCACACATTTTACATTCACATCTACACAGAATTTACCTTTGTGATAAAAATGCATTCTCATAAAATGTAGGAGTTACAGAATGCAATAATGATGTAACAGTGAACTTATTTTCAATACCACTTATTTATTCAGGTTTTGTAGCTTGGGGATTTACAAAGCCTCTGTTAGTAAATAATTCATGATTCTCATTAGAATTCTTTATTTTTTGTACTGAAGGCAAAAAATATAATTTGCAGTTTGCAAACAATGGCTAAAGATCAAGTTTCAACCAGTGCTGTCACCTTCTTTGCCTTTTTTTAGTTTTGGGTTACAAGTGCAGCATCTGACTATTCCCTGAAAGAACATATTGTTGAGCTTTCTTTAATAACAGCCATCCAAAATGTCATGGTGTGTATTTCTTCTATTTACATTTCACATAGTACACACTTTCCTAAAAGAGATTATCTTCTGATGCGAATAATATACATGATTTCAGAAAAATCTGGATACTAAGGATATGGCTAAGTAGAAAATGATTCAAGAACCAGCATGGGGCTAATAAAAGCAGTTTATAGCAATTATACTGGCATAGTATCTCTTTGTGTAATCAGATAATGCTCTTTTGGAGAAAAGGAAGGCAGTAGATTTCACTTACCTGGAGTTTAAGAGACATTATCATGCTATGCCACCAGAAACCAACAGGATGTGCATTAGGAAAACCTTGATTCGTGCACTAAGACTGACAAAAAGTTGAAAAATGTAGCAGGATTATTCCTGAATTATTTCAAGATCAAAATTGAAATTGTACTGATTAGATCCTTTCCTTAGTGACTGCCCAAGTAATAAGAGCACACTGATGAAATACATTTGACACTAAGTTGTTAGAAACAGAAAAAGGAGTTAGAATGCTAATCTTGAAGAAACTTCCCAATCTACATCACTAAAGTCACAAAAATAGAAGTCACAGTATACTGCAATTTCTGTCATAATGACAGAACTGAAGAAAAAATAAGCAGAACAAAGCATAGCTGCATGTAGAAAACAAACCATTCTCAGCCCTGAGTATACTGAAAAAAATTCAAGAAAACACTTTCTTGCTCTGAGGGAAGAAATGTTAGTAATACTGCTGATAACATATTCATTGAGATAAAGTTGAATGCAACTTATATTGCTACTGCTTGTGTATTTTGAACTAAAGCAATAGTTTACTCTAAATGAATAAGCAGATGCAATCAGTTTTATGAAAAGCCATTGGTTTCTTGCCCTGCTCAAAGATTTAAACATAGCTTAAACATAAGTCATAGAAAATTGGGTTGTACTTACATTTTTAATAATATATGATTTATCACCAACTGGATTTTGTGTTTGTGTGTGCAGTTGTTTTTTGTTTTTTTTTCCTGTGAGCAGCAAGGCACTCCTGCATCTGGTGGTCATAGCAAAAATGCAAACAGAATATTAAATATTCTAGGTTTTTTTTTTTTTTAATGCAGACAAATATCCTTCCATATAAAAATACTCAGGACTGGTCACCTTAAAGCTACCTGTTTCCCTTAGAAATTACAGATTTTTTTTTTTAATTATTATTTTATTTTGAAGGAAAGCAATGTTAACAGGCTTCAAACCCTGCAAATGCAAACTACAATATTTGTAGTTAATTATCCTGTAGAAATTTATCCTGGTGGAAATATTTTAAAAGGCCCTATACAAGTGTGTGCTTAGAGGCCACTGAAAGCAGTGATGTAGAAAATGTGTGTGGGCAGAAATAAGAAGAAGGACACATTAAGGACAGGGGTTGCATGTATATTTTTCTTGGAGACTCCAACACCTCATAATCTCTAAAGGTGTCACAACCCAACCCAAGATGAGAGACTGTGGTGTTCATACCTCCCCTGCCTTCAGTTTGTGCATGCAGTCTCCTGAAATCATGAACACAAACCAGCATGCTGTCTTCTTAGCATTTAACTTATATAAATGTGTAATATTGATGGGGCAATCCTTGGCAAGGGTCCATAAGGCTTCAGAATAGCACAAGGCACAGGGACAATGAATTTGTGAGGTTATTCAACGAATCTTTCAGAGCCATAGCACGTGGCAGCAAAATGAAAATATAGCCACACCGTTAGTACTTTATAACATCCACAATATTCATTTCTGACCAATGTCAACATGTCAGTAGGCTGCCAACAGAATGAATTAGGCAAAGAATACACTCAAAGGAAGATAAAAATCTTGAAAATGTTAGAATGAAAATTGTCAGAACAGAAGGACGGCAAATGTGTGTGTTTAGATGAGGGGATGGAGGTTGTCTCACAACAGGAATTTTGCATAAAGTGGATATCTTAAGTCAAATTGCAGCAGGAAATGGATAGAAAAAAGTGAGACATGGCCAGTAACTATTTTAGAGGATTCTTAGTCCAGGTTATTGCTTAAAAATGGCTAAAGAAGGAAAAAAAAGCACAACACCTTGACTAAAACCTTTTCTCTTCATTTTTTCTTGGGAGTACTTAGTAAAAATCCTGTCCAAGCTGAATACTATATAACAAATTCATTATTTTTAAAAATCTTGAAATTAATTCTGCATCAAGTAATAGTAAAACTCTCAGTTTATACTCTTCTCCATTCTGACTGAAAGACAGAAAGACTAGAAAAAGCAGTGAGGAGAAAAATATAAGCAGGAGATAGATGAAATGCAGATTCGGTTTAGCTTTTCATTTTGATTAACCTGTAGACTGGAGCTCAAAGGCACCGCTAGAGGTTTGAAAGACAGATGAATCTTTGCCCTTCATTCAGCTGAAATACTGAACCCAGTTTCAAGCACTGTGCCTCAAGAAAGATGAAGTGCTGTAACCCTAGTGAAGAGGCAGCAGAAAAGAAGAAAAGATGAGAGACCCAGAAAACACAACCCATGTCCTATGAAAGAAAAGAGGAAGAACTAGGTTTAAGTACATAAAGGGTCATTGGAAAAAGGATGGGAATAATCTGATTAAACATTAACAGACTTTTAAATTTGGCAAGAAAGTTTCATGTTAGGTATTAGGAAAAACATTCAACCTCTGAAGAACCAAAGCTGCACAAGTGATTGGAAAGGCTGTGATCTCCTCAAAGAGGAAGATAAAAATCTGTGAGGGAAGACTCAGGTTCAGTGATGCCACTTTTTTATTCTATTAATGCAAACCCCATGTCTTTGCATTAACGAAAAGAAATAGGGAATCAATTCCAATTTTATTTTATTATAGATAAATCTGCATTACACTAAGTCAGAATTAATTTAAATTTTTAGGCACTAATTTTAACAAAAACAGGCTGGAATAACCCCACTACAGTCATCATTTGTTACAATCTACTTGGATTTTTTCATGATTTTCCTCTTTGACATAACAGGCTTCAAGGGCTTTTTGTGCCATTAAATGCTGTAGGGATAATTGACATAAACTATAAATTCTTAGAAAAAGTCGTGCACTTTATTACAACAGCTGAGCTATCCCTTCTTTATTACACCCATTCATCCATTTACTAAAAATTTCAACTTCAGAGTCAGAGAGAAAATATCAATTTATTAATTTTTCTAAAGAATAGATTTTACCTCTAAACATAGACTGACTATCATATATTTGATTCTCACCTGTCAGGTAGCTGTAGAAAGGCTTCAATAGACATTTGTCTAAAATTTTAAATTGTATCCTCAACCACATGGCTGAGGACCAGATTTTATCAAAAGCTTGAGATACCATAAGTCCAACTTTGCATCTACTGAAAAGCATAACTTTACTTCTCCATGCTCATGAAAGATGATATTTTCAGATGTGCATTTTCAAAGATAATTATTTTACTGTTCAACTATCCCACAAGAAAAAGCAAGTGGCAATGCTCTCATCATTAGCCTGGGACATGAAACATTTCCTTGTCCTCAGGTCTAATTGGTTTTCTCTGCTGAGAAGAAAAAAAAGTTGATATAAAATCTCAGTCCATATCTTCCTTCTGATATCCTGGTTTCTGCACAAAATAAGCCATGTAACATTCACCAGAATGGGCTCCTTTTCTCAGTCAATCCCTTTATCTGGGTAATTGTGGTTTAGGATTTGAGAGACTCACTAAGAACTGCACAAAGTCCCAAACAGAAATACTGTAACCACTGACTGGCAGTTAAAAAATCATGGGTAACAATATAAGAAAATAATAAATATTCACATATTATTTCCAGCTATCAATTATAATGTCCTCTTCTTAATGAAAAATGTGCAAATTTTTTCTTTTTACATGTATAAAGCCCACCTTCACCTTGCAAAGCACTAAACCCTCATTTTAGTCCATTTCTCCATAGAGATCTATATAGAAATTCCTCATACACTCATGTGTTCCTTGGTAGGATAAAGCTCTTCCCATTACAAAAATCACTGACCTAAATCACATTAAAATCCTCTTCTTCTTTTTGTTAGGTATTTATGCAAAAGAAGCTGAACACTCTCTGGTGTCTTGTAGGCCTGTTTAGTTGCTGCTTCTGCCTTTCAAAGAAGCATTACAAAACACGGTCTCCAAAATTTTTCCCTTTACTGTTCAAAGTCTGAATCATGATTAACCTTGCCTTTGAAGTACAAGGCACATTTACAATAAAAGACATGAGGACATTAAAGAAAAGAAAAAGTTCTGTTTTTAAGGTGAAAAAGAAAGTACTACCATCTCCCTGTGTTATCATCCATTTTTCTGTCAAGTGCTTGCATTTGTCAAGTACTCTCAAGATTTTGCAGAATTCCAGAAAAGACATTAAATACTATTTCTGTTTTAATCATGAAGAAAAGTGGGAATAAGGAAGTAAAATGATTTGTTTTAGACCTCACAGCAAACTGTGAAGCTAGATTTAAAACTCAAAGCATCTGGCTAAAGTTATTGAGGAAAATAAGCCATCAGAACAGTACATTTAACAAAACTGGACATTTCCTATGGTTAAGGAGTAATTTTAATTAATTTCTTGTTGGAATAGACTGACTTTTTCTTTTAAAACTGCACTGTGTCATGGAATCATAGAACAACACAAATTAGAAGGGACTTAAAAAAATCCAATCTTCCATGGGAAAGGGAGCCTTGATGAGATTATTAAGCACCCTGTCCTATCCCATCTTGAAAACCTCCACCAATGGGGACTCCACCATGTCTCTGAGAGTTTGTTGCAGTGAATGATTGATTTTACTGTAAGAAAGTCTCTTTCTTCTGTTAAAATGATGTCCTGTTTTATTGTTTCAAATTTAAAAACCTGCTTTTCCTCATTCCAAGCATGCTTGTTCGAATATGTTGAAATGCATGTTATTTTAATTAGTGGAAATGTACAAACATTGAAGTGAAATATAATTACTCAACACTTCAAACAAAAGAGCTTTTTTCATCCTTATTCAGCAAAAGCAAAAATTTTAAGTCTCAAATCCTCACAAAAAAGGAAAATTATTTGTCTAGTGTTTGTAGCCAGCATTTGATGTGAATTTAGGGCTGCACACTTTTAAACACTTATACATGAGTCCACATTTTTTGGTTACAAAAAGGAACAAGAAAGACTTTCAATTGCTCTTTGAAGTGGCTGTGTTACTTGGTTACATGTATATTTGCCACATTCCATGGGCTTGCTGCCATGATGGTCTTTGGTAAGAATTTGTTGTAATACTAAGGAGTTTGGAAAAGCTTAATATACTTTTTGGAACGCAGAAATATAAAAGCTTTTGCAATACAGTTTGTGTATTAGTGTTCTGTCCACAAACCCATCCTTTACAAGTGGGAAGTTGAGTACAAAACAAATGTTCCAGTCATACAAAATTACTTGTTTTCCCTCATTAAAGAATCATAGGAAGACTTGGGTTGGAAGGCACCTTAAAAAGATCATCTGGTTCCTAAACCTTTCACTAGATCAGGTTTCTCAGAGCTGCACCCAGCCTGGCCTTGAACACTTCCGAGGATGGAGAATTCACAGCTCCTCTGGGCAACCTGTGCCAGTGGCTCACCACTTGAACAGTAAAGAATTTATTCCTTGCATCTAACCTTAAGCTTCTCTCAGTCTGAAGCCATTCACCCCTGTCCTGTCACCACATACTGCTGCAAATAGTCTCTCTCCATCTTTCTTACAGGCTCCATTCGGGTCCTGGAAGGTTACCCCAAAGCCTTCTCTTTGCTAGGCTGAACAATGCTAATTCTCTCAGCCTTTCCTTATGTGTATTTGACATGTCCTAGTGCTTCAATTCTACACCAAAACTGAACTTCAGCTGTACTAAGATAATTACAAGTATAGCTGCATTTAAACTGCTATATTGTTCCTTTTAGCTAAGAAGGCATTTTGAAAACACATTTTATGGGGTAATGTTTGCAGTATAATCATTCATTTGGTAGCCACACTTCTTTAGTGTCAGTCACCAACGTTCGTTCTGCTAAGGATTTACAGTTGCAAGTCATATCAGGTAAGAGAAGCTGCTCACAGACAGAATGGTTAAATCCTGAAAGAGAAGTGCCACAAGGCTCCAGGATCAACTTGGAACAAACACTGCAAAGATAAACAGGATATAAACAATACTGCTAGAGAGTGTTGCCTAAAGTTGTTGTGTTTTGTGCATCAGGACTTGGAAAGTCGATTACTCAGAAAAGGACTATGGTTTGCACATCAAAAACAAGAAAATATTCTCAGAATTTCTCCTTGCATAAAGATGCTCAATTGGATATAAAAATACATAAGCATTTTAAAGCAGTTACTAAAATACAAAGGGCCATTAAAGCAAACCACAAAGACTATATTTAATAATCTACACTTTATCAGAAGAAAGTCAGCTATTTTGAAAAAAATTCAAACCAAACCAAAAAACAAATGAAAACATGTAAGAGAGATGTAGATGTTTGAAGACATGCCTATGTGAGATGTTCATGCATGTAACACATTTCCATGCATATAAAATGAGACTAATACTGTAACTGAGTGTATCAACAGCACAGCAACAAAACCAAATTGCAACTATGTATTCCCTCTGTCATTTCTAGTTTTTCAAAACTCACCTGAAGCACATTGCTTTCTAACATACCTTCCGTAGTTAGTGGTGTGCACATTCCATTTCATTATGTCTGTGAATATTTACTGTTTTTAGAATGTGATCAATATTTCCTTAAAATAGAACATATCTATATGCAAAAATACAGTCTAAATAAACATCTATAAACTTCCTACAGGATAGGTCTAGGATTTTTAAAGGTCTTGCTTATAAGAGTGAATTAGTTTTTAGTATGTGGAAATGCCTTAGTATTCAGAAACAAGAATTTATCCAAGAGAACAGGTCTGCTCTTGAGGTTCAGGGAGACTCATGTTTTATCACATGGAAGATCTGAATATTTTGCACTCGTGAAGATGTCTTCCCAGATCCTGTTGTGCATATATTCTATTTGCAAAACAAACTTTTAAAGCCATCTGAGTAGGTCCTGCCATTTTTGGCAGTAATTAGGAGAGAATGGGAACATTTACTAGACCACTCTATCCAGAGAATTTAACTCGACTGTCACTCAAGACTTCTTCCAAGGTCCCTCTAGTGGAGGTAAAACATTACGGTTACGACCTGTTTTTTAAAGTCAAACTTTTGTACAAGAACAAAACTAACCTACAATGCCAGGTAAAAGTCAAGGAAAATGCTGAACATATGGGATACATATCTTTCAAGAAAGATGTATAATTCTTGCACAAGTAGTCATAACAGAAGGAAGATAAAAGTTTTTAAGTGCTACAGGATGAATAATTTTAGATGTATATCAGTGTTCTGATAATTTGGAACTTAAAGTATATATATGGCTCTGGTACATTTATATTCTAATCAATATTGGCTAATGTAGTTTGCTGTAATTCTTTGCAATTATAGCTAAAGAACAAGCAAAGGTACATATTGTTCCAAATATTTGCCTGAACAGTTGTGAGTAAATGATTTCAAAGAATATCTTCACCCAAAAAGCCATTCTGAAAGTGGAGACTGTGTAGACTCCAGATCCGTAGATTTACATTAAAATAATTGAGTCTGATTCTCTGTATAATATCTCTAATCAAATCATTGGCAAGAAAGCATTAGGATATTTATAATGCTGTTCTTGCTAATATCAATGTTGACATACCACAAAACAGATATGCTGCTGATTGTCTCTTACTATTACATCAGTCATTACACATGTTGGACCAGTTTATGACCAGCTACCAATGCAGAGTGAAGTAAGCAAGCAGTTTCACAAAAGTAAACATGGGTAGGCTTGTCTGAACTTACTGAAACCCAAGTAATCTTCATTACAAATAAAAATACTAGGAAAAAAATGGGCAAGATATAAAACTGCCCCTCAGATAACCATTAAACATAAATTATGCAAAGTTATGTGTCATAAGTTGATTGAAAAATTCTAAAAATTCACTTACCTCCATTATTTTTCTTAAATACACATCAGAAGTATCTTAATTCAAATGAATGTTTCAAATTTTTTACTGTGATCTGCCAATGTGTGTGTTTTTGAATATTGGGCATGCATCTCAAATATCTTTTACCACAGCTTTGACCTCTGATCTGCAGTTCTGCTTTGATTAAATGTAGGCTACACACACAAAAAAAAACCAACCAAAAAAACCAAAAACAAAACAAAAAAAATGCCTCTACATTGTAATTAATCCATTGCTAGCTATAAAATTTCATGTGAAAATGCTAATTCATAAATGAAATAAAAAGTAACCTGCTACAAAATTGTGTCTCAAAACTAAGAAAATAATGTATCAGAAAGGAAAAACAAATGTGGAATTACAGAGGAGTTGCACAGCTAAGGATCCAGATTTTGGGGATTTGTTGACTTTTTTGGTTTTGTTTCTTAACTCTAGAGTGCTTCAGAATTCTGATCTTGCAAAAATTATATTGCATATGGTTGACCCAGATGGCAAAGTTGAATGAGAACTGACCCAACACTAAAAAAAAAGGAAACAAAGATGAATCTTACAAGAAAACAATGCTGAAGAAAGAATACATTTAGGGTTCTATAAGGTGTGACACTTTGGTGACAAAGCTCATTTTTCTTGGTTTGAATTGAAGGTTACTATGGTTCTTCCATGAAATATAAGGTATTGCAATAAAGACTGCACAAGACAATAGGATTAGAGTTTCAAACTTGATTTGCTTTTCTTCTGTGAAATCTAGTTTACTTCACTGGAACTCTGGCTCAGGCATGTATGCTAAGAATATGAGAAATGAAGTAGAAAAGCCCACTCTTTCCTTTTGTTCCTCAACGAATGACACCTCGTCACTCTTTAAAGAGTGGAAAGCTCTTGCTGTGTGCACTGGACCTGAAGGTAAGATTCCCAGATTGCTAAGATTCCTGAACTCTGAACTGAATGTACAGTGTTAACATGAAGTAATAGGTGGGGTTCATTACTTTTTCCACTTTAGCAGGAAAAAGGAAATTTCATATGCTGTGTATCATGTCAGTCAGTGACTTTTTGTCTGAAATGGTATTGGGAGGAAAAAAATGCACATTTATAGCCAAACTATTCACCTTGAAATATCACTTGGAATTTAGAAATATAGAACATAAGTAAGTCTGTAACTCAAAATTATTTCAGACACTGAGATTAAAAATAATAATAATCATAGTATCTCCCTGCAAAATATGGAGTCACAATCAAAGAGAATTATTAATTCCCTATTTTAATACAAACACACCATGGTGTTAACTTCACTGTAATTTTCTTAGTCAGTTGTCAGAATTCAAGACTATCCTTTCAGCACATCCTCTCTCTCCACTTCTTAAAGAAAACAAGAGTCTACAGAAAGAGCAACCTGGTCTGCAAAGGTTTAGTTTTCCATTTCTGGCTCCAGGCAAATACACTTCATAAGTTATATTCCTTCACATTCTTATGTCACCCCAAATGCACAGACATGTGAGCTACTTATCTAGTTTGATTGCATATCAAACTCCACTTACAACACTAAATGTCCCAATTTCTCTGAGCACTCTGCTACAGTGCTTAATTACTCTTGTGGGGATATTTTTTCCTTATATCCAGTCATACCAATCTTTCACAATTCATGCTCAGGATCCTCTGTTCTCCTCCCTGTCTCTTCCTGTCAGTAAGGAGAGCTGGCTGCCAGGGTTTCCCACAGGTGTCCTTCCTCCAGACTGTGCAAACCCCAATCCCCCAGCCCCTCCTCACAGAGTAAGGTCTCCACACCCTACTGACCGCCTTGGTGACCCCTGAGTGCCGTTGTCTGTCAAAATCATTCTTGCACTGTGCATCCCCAGACTGGACACCTCATGTCCAACCAGTGATGAGTAAATGGGAATAATCAATTCAAATGACCTACTGCCTCTCATCATGTTGGTACTGCCCAGGTTGCTCCCAACCTTTGTTGGTCACATTGCTGCCATGTATTTGCCAGTTAACAGCAACAAAAGAAAGCAGCAAAAATTTCCAGCCTTTTTTTTAAATTTTTTTTTTTAATTTCTGCTGTTTGTAAATGCAACTGAAGTGAACAAAACTACTTTGAACTTCTGAAAATTCAAGGCCCCTACATAATTAAGGTTAGAAGACTAATTAAAAACAACAATCCATTTTCACATACTTATTTCGATTTCAAAACATCCTGTTCTCTCACTCTTTCTTTTATTTTCTTCAGAATCTTGCTTTCACATTCCCTCAGAACCACAACCTAATTTCTCAAGGTGTACAAGGACAGGGTAAAATGAATTACTGAATTATTATATAATCAGGAATGGTCCCATTAAAGTATTCAGCTGATATGATGTTGGACAAGGCACAATCGACAATTTTAATGTATTATTCCATAATGTGGAAATGAATATATTTTCCTTTTATTTTCTCATGGATATCTAGATAGACACCACCCATCACTAAAGGGTATGAAACACAGGTATAGAGAAAGGTCTGATTACCTTCAATCATAACAAATCTGCATTTTTGCAGAACTCAAAAGCCACCTAAAAAACCTGCTCACTGCTTCCTGTGGGCCACTGGCTGATGAGAATCAGTTTGTTGGTTGTACTTGTTTAGTGGGCTGGGTTTTTCTAACCTATATTTTAACACTATCAATTATAAAAATTAATTGTGCAGAATAAAGGCATTGTTAAAACTTTGGTTTTTATGCAGTCAGCATGCTATACCTCAGAACCATGTTTAAAAGGTAAGAAACTTCCATTCCAAAGATAGAAGAAAGGAAAAAGAGAGAAGAAAGGAAACATCATCACATTCGGTGATGATTTGTCAGCTGACTGGTTACACTAATTTCAGCCTGTTCATGGAAAATAACAAACTATAACTTGCTAAGTACCTTTCAAACATACAATTAAAAAAACCCCAAAACAACATGTTCAGCAATGTACTTTCAAGAGTGAACTATCTGAACAGATACATAAGGAAGAATTAGGTGTTTTAGCTGTTTAGAAGCGTTTTTTCCCATTTCTAACGTACCCCTCAAGATGGACATTATCAGAAGTAACACATTGCATATATGGTTCTACATTTCTTTACTACACACAGAAGATAAATTAGTATAATGCTTTTATATCAGAATGGTATTTTAGTATTCACTTCTTAGCTATTTTTTAAGCTGAAAACACAACTGATAGGAAAAAAACCCCAAAACCTCAGAACTTCATGTAATACTTTTCTACCTGAAACAACAAACTGATCAGCACAGCCGTGCAACAGAAAGAAGCTCCGAGGAGATAAGTACAGTTCCTCACAGAGTTTTGTGAGCAACAGAATCTAGGGAGTGTCCACAGCAGTTGTGAAGAAAGCTGAACTCACCTTGATGCCAAGGAGACCAGAGGGTCCTTGCTGTACAGCCTTTGCTGTAAAGAGTTGTATTGGCTGAGTGGGTTGATGGGTGGGGCAAATGCCCTTCCCTAAAACAATCCAAGGAAAGTCTTACCTTCCCGAGACAGCCAGAGCAGTGTGCAGACAGCTCAACACAGAGCATCCAAACTGAACAACCAGCAACAGCAACTTTGAAAACCGTGACAGACTTGAGCTGGCTTCAAGCCATGCCTGCCTCCCAAGGAACTGAGGACATGCAGCCTCATGATGGCAGCACACAGAAACTGGCAAGGGGAATCCCATGGGATTCAGCTGCACCTGTACTGCAATTGCTATACCACACTTGTGTTGTGGTTTTGGTACACTGCTGCATCAAAATCCTATGTAACATCAAATGCCTTCCAGTGAGTAAATCTGGTATTAAAACCTTAAACTCTCTTCATGTGAAATATGTAAAAGAACCCAATTAGAGAGTACTGGAATATTCACAAATCTGCAAAGGCATAAGTCTTAAGGAAAAATAGATAGTGGCTTTTCAAAGTAAACAAGCATGTTAAGAACGTTATAAATCATTCTCTCTTATCTTGAAAGAGCATCAGAAACAAATTATCTTTTTCCTGGCATAATACACCATGAGAGAAGGGAAGAAAGCTGTCAAAAGGAAACTTAAGTAAAATAAGGTGGATTGAGAACAACCCTGAGAAGAACTTGAGGGTACTGTTGAACAAGAAACTCAACAGGACCTGACAGTGTTTGCTCACAGCCCAGAAACCAAACATGTCCCAGGCTGCATAAAAAGCAGTGTGGCCAGAAGGCTGATGGAGGTGATTCTATCCAGCTACTCTACTCTCTGTACAGGTGAGAGCCAACTGGTAGTACTGTGTCAACTCTGGGGTCCCCAGCATCAGAAGTATGAGAACCAGCTGGAGAAATTCCAGAGAAGGGCACAAAGATGGTCAGAGTGCTGGATCACCTCTTAAAATGGAGACAGGCTGAGAAAGTTGGGGCTGTTAGCCTGGAGAAAAAAAGAGGAGGCTCTGGGGACACCTTATAGCACCTGCCAGTACCTAAAGGGAGCCTACAAGAAACATTTTACAAGGACATGTAGTGATGGGACAGGGTGTAATGGCTTCAATCTGAAAGAACACACATTTAGACTAAATGTAAAGAGGAAAACTTTTATTGAAAGGGTGGAAAGGCACTGGAAAGGGTTATAAAGCATCATGGTGGTGCTGGGTTGACAGTTGAACCTGATGATCTCAGAGTTCTCTTCCAAACTTAGCAACTCTATGATTCTGTGATCTTTGAGGTCCCCTCCAACCCAAACCATTCCATGATTCTAAAGCGCATGAAAGGCACACTAAATTTTGCCAGCATCTCTCAGTGATGTAGGTGCCTGTATTCAGATGATTGCAGTTTCTTAGATTCACAAGTTTAATGAAACATGAGCTTCTAGACACAGTAAACAATAGAACTTAAAAATATGAACTCCATGTGTTTCACATAACACTAGCTTCTACTCTACTGTGTAGGTGAGTGGGGAAAAATTACCAACATTTTATCCAAAATTGTTGCATGTTTCTCACTCTATTCAGAGTAGACACACTAACGGAGAAAAAAAAAAAGGTTGTACTAACTTGAAAGGATGAATTTTGAGAAGATAATCAAAATCTAATAGCTTAATAGGCAGCCTTCTCACAGTTTTAAGTTTTAATGTATCTAAACTATTTTGCTTAAAGTTAAAAGACACAAGCAAAACTTGAAGCAAAAAAGAAGAAAAAAAGAAGATGCATATCATACTAAAAAATTACGAAACTTGAAATGAATTTCACAGATTTCACAATACCCAACAGTACCACCATTGTTGCAAGTGCCATATATATATTGGCTGGCCTTTTCTAATTTTTTTTGAAAGACTTTGACATATTCTTGTAATGTCACAGGCTAAAGCTTTGATCTTTGTAAAAACTTTAAACAGTATCATATTAACTGGGTACTATAAACCAAATCTTTTTACAACACAAAACATTTTCACCATTTTACAGGTTTAAATGCAGGTTTCAGGATTTTTCTTTTAAGTTTGGTAACAGCAAATCTTATTACTTCAAATGTTACACAATGATTCATACTTATTTACATGGCTGCTACTACAATGCACCAGTTATGAGCATGAGGTCAACCCTTCTTCTGTTACTTCATGTGAACTTTCAAATCTATTCTATTCAATATTTCTGCTCCTAGTTTGATTCAAGATTTACTGACATGCACAAAAATTGGATTAGCAGAAGGTATTTTTCAACATGGGATATGATAGCTAAAAGGAAAATTGCATACATTGTTATTTAAATGTCCACCAATCTGTAGATCCTGATAGACAAGTCCTTGCTTTAGTCTGCCTTTTCTGCACAGTTTTCATTTATTCCTTACAGAATAGCATCTGACAAACATCATGAAGACACAAATAAATGAAAACAACAAGGAAGGTTATAAAGGTGAAATGGGATAGCTGATTTGGTAAAACAAAAACATAGAAGATTCCTCCAGCAACCAATCCCAATGTAACAGATATACAGTAGAATGCTTCAAACACCTGATCTTTATTTTTATGAACTGCCCTAACCGTTCTGTTTCCCAGGCTACTCAACTTCAATTGGAAATTAAGGTCAGATAACATAGCTCTGAAAACTGAGGCTAATTTCTGCTTCACTGTTTTACAAGACAATAAATTTTATTAGCTGGACCTAGGGATCAGGCAAGGTGCTTGGGGTTTTTGTGTGAATCTGTGCAGAATTCAGAATTCAGAGCGAACAATTTCATATGTTTAGGTTCACTTTGGTTTCCACTGGTGTACTTTATAATTACTAAAGGTTCATTCCTAAGATTGGACATATTAGAAAAAAAAAAACCAAAACAAAACCACCAAATCATCCATCATCATTAAGGACATCAAGGACAATTTTTATGCATCAAATACTTTAAAATAAGTTAAAACATGTGAATTATCTTTTTATCGTTAATGCTTCTTTCTTAAGACTGCTAATTAACATACTCAGCTCTTTCTCTCCTGTATCCACATCTTGGTGTTTTGTTTTTAAAAGTACAAAAAGTGTACACAGGGTTTTAGCAGTGCAATGGAAATAAAGTCTTGTGCCTGAAATTAAAACACTGATTGTGCATATTATTTTTCCTACCTTCAGCATCTCTGGGGATCTTTTTGTTGATACACAGTCCAGACAGGAAATTAGACAACTCAAAGAAATAACAACAGGACTTTTGTTTACTTTAACCTGCTGCATGAAGGATTATATTATTAAGCATGTGTTTTATTATTACCTATTCTATTGTTGAATATTAGCTCAAGAAAACAGAGTATTCTTATTTTAAAAATCATGAGAGGGGTTTTATTGTTTATTAAAGTAATATTCTATTCTATTCCCCTTTTCAAAGGACACACTAAATTACTTTATCTATGCAGAGACTATGGTGATGAATGTTGCTAATAAAACAACAGAAGAAGGGGAGAACCACTTCACAATGATGGTACCTTAAACGAGTAAATTGTTCTTTTCACACACAATAGTCCTGCTCAGTAAGTCCCTCACTTCCCTTTCAGACAAGGACTCGAGATTGGGACAGCAGCTACTTAAACTGACCTGATAAGAGCAGTGCAGGTATTTGAGGCTGCTCCTGCAGACTCCTGAAAATGCCCACAGCTCTTGGGGAATACCCTGTCCCAGGAAGGCAAGCACCCTTCACCCCACTCCCTTGTGCCAGCACTAGTACTCCTACAACCATGTAGATCAAAACCCTTCTTTTCCTGGTTAGTTTTCAGACAGATTTAATATAAGGATAATTTTTATCTGGGAAATTAATTCCAGTTTGCTAATGCTACTCATCCTACAGCAGTGAGCAGAGTACCTCCAGCACAAAAAAAGGAGTGGGACTGTTGCTTTCAGTAGCAGCCCACATTTCTGGCTGTCTGAAGGAACCGTGGAGCTGCAGCACTCCACATCTCTCAAGGTAGATTAAATGCACTTTTGCATTCAGGGGGAACAACGAACTGCTGTTCCCCCACTGAGATCAGTGCCTGACTAAAGGAGCATTCCTCTTCTCTGCTGCCTGTTGCAAAGCAAATAGGCAATTTTGAAGGTTTAAACTAATCTGTTTGATTTCATGCTGGAAAGGGAGAGGAGTGCTATGGCTGGAGCTGATCTCAGCTAAGAGGCTGCACAAATCAAAGGGTTCAGTGCTTGCCACCTTCCTATGCAAGATGCCTGCCCTAGGAATGAAGGCACAGCCTTCATTTGGGGCCTATGAAAAAGAAGGTTTGTTGGGGGGGTCTCTCTTTTCTCTCAATAATAGCATAAGGAAAAGATTTCTGAAAAGGAGGTGGACTTGTTATTTCACATACAGATTCTGTGAAGGTTGAATTCCCACTGCAAAAGGTGGTTTTCCCTCCCACTGCTTCATGAATTTGAGAAATTCATAATATTCATTAAATTAATACAAATATAAACATAAATCTGCATTAGTAGTTGAGATTTAGCTGTTATATGGAAGAGCCTAAGGGGTACAGATTTACCCCAATTCAAATGTTAGCATTAAATTATATGGTTGCTGCTTTCTGTGGAGTGCATTCCTACTGTATGGAGTAAGGTGTGAAGTTTTTCCAACAGGAAAATGAAGAACAGAACCAGCAGTGTCCACCATGGGATTCAGGCAGGTATTTTTCTATTGGAGTTAACTGCCTGCAAGGGTGCAGCATCCACACGGGCCCAAAGTGATACACATTTGTACATGTCATAAGTTATTAGTAAGATAAGTGGTACAGAGTCCCTCCTGGGGGACAGCAAGGAAAAGGTATTCTCTCAGGCTTTTGCTCCTGCAGGCAGAATACCGACTGCCTTCAGGAAAGACACAGGGGTTTTTGTTTGTTTCACGTTTGGAAAAAGAGTATCAGCACAGTTAAATCTCCTCTTGAGGTGAGCTCAGCTGGAAAGTTGCCAGTGTCGTTAAGAGTCTCAAAAGGTCTACATGTTATACATAAGTGTAGTGTAATCTATCTGCTGGTTGTTTAAAGTGCAGTTAAAATCTCAAATAATCTTACAAATGGCTCTACTGAGATGCCAATAAACTTCAAGATCCGTATGATCTGTTAAAATGGTTATAGGTAGCATCTTAAATCCCTTTACGCTTCCTTACAGTTCTCTTCTCAGACTACATCTTTCTTCAAACCTTAGTTCTACTTTGAAGAGACACAACTGCATGCTGAGGTATTTTTAATTATTTTATTAATTTTTTTCAGGATACCATCTTTGCCTCAAACTAGAAAATACCAAATTCAGACCTAAATTACTTCTCTTAATATCACCCACCAGAAAGGAATCTTTCTCTGCCCTCTAGGTAATTTTTTTACATAACCTTAGGAAAATTCACTAGCTGGAATAATCCTTTTTTTAAATCTTGTTCTGAAATATTTCCTTGCATTCTGGGGCCTTTACTCCACTTACTCCTCCTCCTATTCTTTTCTTTCCCGATTTCCATTTGCACACTTATCAACTTATTTCCTGCCTTTCCCTCTTTTCCAACTGATCTGTATCTCCCATGTGTTGTACTCCTGTGTATGTAATAGACACAGGAGTAATAATCTCACCAACCCCAGGATTTTAGATACTTTCTTTTTCTCTATGCCTTAAGCACCCCACTGATCTGTTCCAAACTTCTCTGAAATGCCCAACTTAATATTAAACACTATGAAAACACTTAACTTCCTTGGTGTCTATATTCTACAACTATATGATATAATATATATGTATTATAAACAGTCTTATCTTGTATGAGGGTGTATGTAACAGATGGTAGCAGTGTTTGTTTGCTGCTGTAAAACTTACTGTGCATGTACTATGTCCTACACTGCTTTAAATGTACAACAAGCTGGGCAGTATGGAAGAACTCCTGCAGGGTGCTGGCTACAGAAATGTGCTTTCATTCTGGAGGAAAAAAGCAGACTGCTTGATTCCCCAGAGGACCTGAATTGAAATTTTAGGGCACAGAGCAGGGCAAATAAAGACAACCAACACTGAAGGCAACCAGAAGAGAGCAAACTGCAAAACTTTGAGTGGAGTTGGGTTGTGCTATCAGCAGTGAGGAGGTTTCTTTTCAGCCCAAATACAACAGAGGAAAGATTCCTAAAAACCCTGAGGGATATTTTAGAGCTCATTCAACTAAGAAGACACTGAAAGTCATGGGACCCATAGGGAAGGATGCAGGAAAGGACTAACACACAATCACACAGTAACCAAAGAGAAAATTTTCTTTTAGATACTTCTGTTTCATCTGTCTCAGTAGACCCGACTTCTCAATCTCTTAAAAGCCACCTTATTCTAGCTTATTAGTTTGTGCTCTAATACACTTAGCTTTAAAGACTGGAGTTGTTTGATGTCTTTTGTTACACTCACTACAAAGGGAAATGTGGAGGTAGTTCCACTGCAAGGCTCTGGGCAACTCAAGGATCTATCACAGGGGTGAAAAGATAAGACTAGGCAGATGTTAATACTGGATGCATTTTTCATGGACCACAGCTAAGAGCTTCAGCCCTCCAGCTGGAGAAAGGCAAAAAAGAATCAGTAAAAAGAAAAGCTAATTCCATCCCTTGTATATTGGAGCATAAATACTGCAGTACCCTGAATAAAAACGACTTGAGAGACCAAGTAGCAGTAATGGTACAACAGTTTTATTCAAGCTATTAAAGAGAGGGGTTTTTTCTGTTCAGTCATTTACTTGCAACTTTTAGATGGGTGCCATAAGCAACTTAGGCAGAGTAATCCAAATAACAGTGAAACATAACTTTTAGATGAGAAATGCATAAGCAAAATACCGCAGATTTGTATTGATGTCTTTATGCAAATAGATGTTAGCTGCACAGCAGTTGACTTTCTTTAGGTTTATGGATTGAGTAGGACTTCAGAAATCCCATCTTCTCAATTCCCTAACAGTCCTGTGATTTAACAGTTCTGAAGTAACAACTGCTTGGCTTTAGAATTTTAGCAAAACACTTATCTATCTCTCCTTTCTGTCTTTGACTCAAGATATGCTTTCATACTACCTCTTCCAGGAACACCTTCCCATACACAAAGACAATTTTGCCCAGCCTTCAATGGTAGATATCTACCTCCCCTTGGTTTTCTGTGTTGTCTCCTTCCTTTATCCCCTCTGAGACAGTGGACATCAAGAAACAATGTCATCTTCTTGTTTTGGAGTGCGTATTTCTTTCCTTTCTCTCTCCATCCTACATCACTAAACACAAACTAAAACCTTTATTTCATTGACATCTGGTTTCCATCCTTTCTTGTCTTACACCACACTAACAATTCAGGACTCTAACCTACTTCTCACTGCACCAAGCTGTTCTTCCTTCCTCTTATTTTCCCACCTCAGCTCTCTCTTTCAGATACATCTTCCTGGAGAATGGAAGCAAAAAGTAGGCATGCAAACATCTCCAAGGGATGAATAACACACACTTGCATTCAATTATAGTCTTCATTCCACACTTTGCACACAGACACATAACCCTTATAAATCCCTTTCTAAATTTTCTAGAGTTACAAAATTTTATCCAGCTTATTGAAACCTTCTAGATGGGGATCCCTGTGACCCAGTCCTTTAAATATCTGATTGCCTCTCCACAGCTTCCTCATTCTCTTTGCCTGGCTACAGCCCAGTATTACAGGAAAATGCTGTATAATGGGTGATAGAGGTTTTAAATAAAAACATGCAAATCATGCACAATTTGTCTAAATATGCTTATGCAGGCCAGATGCAATCTGCAGCTGCAGCACAATCCTGTTTATATTCTTGACGGGTAGAGTTTACAGTCAAAAAGTTCAGCAATATTCTCAAAATGTAACACAGGCCTCACTATGTCCTCATCAACAATCCCTTCACAGCCCACATAGCTCTCTTGTGTAGAAATAGTAAACAATTTTAAATGAAATACAAATGTTCCGTTTCGCAGATCAGTGTGCTCCAAGTCAATATGAAACTAAGCATGCTTTATTTAGCAGTTATTTACACATACAGCTCCAAGAACAATAAAATAGTCTCCCGAAGGCAGGGGGCTAAAGAAGCTGTTTCTGTCGGCCTGGTATTGTCCACACTACAAGATCAGCAGCTATGGAGCTCCTTTGAGAGGAGTGCTAACCTCTCTTGGAATGACCAAGATGGCACAAGACAGCTTAAAAAGGGACATTTTGCCCTGATGATCCATTGAATATCTGTTTAGCTCCACAATGTTAAGACTGTCAATCCAAGATGAAAGATGGGATCCCTTCCATCTAAGTCATCCTCAGGGTCAGCACTCTCAGATCAATCCTTGATTCATCACCAACCAAGTACCTAGAAGGCAGAACATTATGCAGCCCTCCACATCTTTTCCTCCACTGTGATGCCACTCTGACCTCAGCCTCAAAGAGTTTCAGACAGCTCTTTTGAGGTTCTTTCTTGTCACAGATTCTCCTTATGCACTCGAGTAAATCTTGCATTTTCTTCTAGTCCCACTCTGCCATCCTCAGGCTTCCTTAAAGCTGACATTGCTGTGCTCTGATTCTTTAATTATGTATATTTTTAAAATGTAGCAACCTTTGCTTCTCCTTCAGCCACCTCACTCACTCATTCCTGTTCATATACATATTTAAGTTCAACTGAAGTCACAAGAACACTTAGCATGCTTGCATGGGAAAAATCACATTTCACTTAAATCACAGAATCTTGATTTACTAAGGCAGCATTATAAACTCCAATCAAATAAAAATTACTGTGTCTACGGTTCCTTAATTATTAATTTTCATTCTACGTGTAAGAAAATAAATCAGGAAGCTAAAAAATTTAATGCTGTTGAAGAGAAACATCTCTGCAAATAGTGCTTGAGTACACTGACAAGATCAATAGCTTTAAGTAATTGTGATATTCAGTGGAAAAAACATTACACTGAACACGAAATCAAGGAACAAGGGATTTGATTCCTCTTATGGTCTAAATATGCAAAGAAATTCTAGACATCATTTTACTGACTGGGACATTTCTTTTTCCCTCTTTTACAACAACAAATGGAACAAAACAAAGCACATAAGCACAGTTTCCTAACTATGAAGATGCTTAAGAAACAAAAATCAAAGTAACTGATTAATCAATCCAGTTATGAGATTAGCAATTTAGGTCTTTTTCCTGACAAAATAAAATTGTTAGATGCTTAGAAAACTTTGATATATATATATACATACATATATATATACATGTGCATATTTTTTTTATTAATTTTTTTTTTACAAACTACACATTCATAAAGCATATGAACAAAATTGGTAGATATGTTTTATTTGAAGTCTGGAATGAAAAGCCTCATTAAAATCTTAAAGACTCTTCTGCTTAGAGATCAGAAACTATCATCTAGAAATGAATTCCTATTAAAGAGATATATCATTCTGTGTTTCTAAAAAAATTACTTACAGTGTCATGTGCACCATCTGTGGCAGCTTATTTCCACATTACAGCAAGGAACCAGGAGAGTAAACTGAACATCATCTTTCCAAAAGGAAAAACTGAAATGGCCAGTAGGCCTTCCATTGTATACCATGGAAGCATATCTAACTGCATTTCTAAACTGGTCAAACTTATTAAGACAAAATGTGCGTTGGGATGAATTTCACTTCTGCCATTCAGTCACTATTAAAGCCTTTATGTCCTATAAGAAATACAATTCACACAGGGAGCAGGAGGGAAGGGAAAACCTAAGGTAGCACTGCATGAAATGTTGCAATAATAAAGGGCTTAGGCAGTACCGACATTAAGACAAATTCTAGCATGCTCTTTTTTACTAAAACTGGGTCGTTGTCAAGAAATTGCTGATGTTAGGATTTCTTGTCATGAATAATAAGAGCTACTCTGCCAGAATGTGCAAGTCATAATAGACTAGGCATACAGAAAATCTTATGAATGACGGTAACATTTGAAGCTCACTGTAATGTTACTAGATATGCCCTCAAACTGATGCTATATTTAGTATCAGTTAAACTTCCTTGGCATCAAACCCACTGGTTCACATGGAACTAGAAAGCAGAGGTGTTTTAAGTTCAGCAGAGCATGCTACTGCTGACATTCAGTGGCTCTGCTGTTTCCCTGCAAGGTTCTAGGGGGAACAAATAATCTCAAAACATAGTCAAGAGTCTGCACGACCAATTTTTCCATGATTCTCACATTTTAAAACATTTAGTATACATAAGAAAAAGTGGAATAAAGTATTCAAATTTATAATAACTTAAATTAAAAAAACATATTCACAGATTTTAGAAATATAGTGATTAGTTATCCATAAGGACTACATTCATTATAAACATATAGCTTAAAAAGTGGAAGAGGGAGAAATTTCTAAGGTTTCACTAATGTCAAAGCTGTAAGTAAATTAAACATATAAAAGTTGTATCTATAAATACCACTTGGCATAAGGATGTCTGCTAAACCTCATTGACTTTACATTCCCTTAACTCTTGTGAAATTTATAGTCGTATACATTTCCTGACTCCCTCACAAAATCTCCAACACCTTTTAATTTCCATAAAATAAACACAAAAGGGCAGACTACAATTTACCAGATAACATACTGTAGAAGGAGACAACACAAGGGAAATCATGTACCTGCTACTTCAGCTTTGCATCTGTCCTGTAATACTGTCAAGAATAATGCTCCAGGTCAAGAGAAACCCCTCAGTGGATCTCAGATCTGCTTCCTGTCTTTTCTCACCTTGCTGCTTTCATTGTATTGCTAATGTTGTGTTTATGAATTAAAATTTGTACCTAATTTAAATAATCATCATTTTATATGAACAAATATAATAACTTATTAGAGGTATTAACACACCACTCATCTTGGCTGCTTCAGTAACATTGCAGAGAAGAAATTTAATCTGTAAAATGTAACCTGTTCTTCTTACTGCTAAGGTTTGAAGAGTAGCCTCCTTCTTAACACAAACAAATAAATAAAAATATCATAAGATACAAAGTCTAAAAGGGACGAAATAAGGTAAAATTACTTTGCATATGGAATTTCTGGCACAGATTTTATCTTCTTCCATTCCACTGGAGAGAAAGTCCAGGGTATATGGTCTCCAAACGGAATATCTGCACTTCTGCAGGCAGTGTCAAGGACACTGAAAGTGCAGATTTAGTTGTTTAAGGATTTCTAATGAGAGATTTATGAGTGGCTCAGCCTTTACAGAATTTTTTTGATGATTGTGTTCATCTTCATTTCCAGAAGCAACAAAAATCTAATACATGATGGACAGAAAGGCATGAGGGCTTTGAGATGGCAGTTCCTCCAACTTGTATCCATGTTAAAACTAAGGCAAGTGATGAGAAGGGACAGGGCAAGATGAGGAAAGGATCACAGTATTTTCACTTTCTAAAGTGAATAAAGGAGAGCAGAAAAATAGGTTTTTTCCCTTCTGGTTCTATTCTGACTTGGGCATAGAAACTTAGCAGAGGTTTCCTGACAACACTGACTGTCAGAGAGCTGGTGATGGAAACTGTTTCTGTAAAATCGAGGTAGGTCCAGATGTTGGATGATCTAAAGGTGAATCAGGCTGGTCATGGTCATCCACAAAGACAGTAAGATATTTCCCACTAACATCAAGGCTTGTCTACAAAGTAGTTGGTACAAACCACTGGCAAAACCTTTATTGATTGCTTTACAGTCCATACTGGGATGTCTATATGGTGGTTACTTTGCTACTATTAGTCAGACCAAGGTCACCACATTTACTGCATTTATAACCACAACTTTTATCACAACACAGGTAACAAAAGGCCTTGGACTCTTAGCTTAATGACTTTGTCAAGAAGGAAGAAAAATTCTTGTGGTTAATCCTGTACAAAATGCTTCAAAGGTTGGTAAGATGACGAAGAAGAAACACTAAGCAAATGAGTAATGAAATCAAACCAAAACCTTAAAAACAACAAAAAAAGCCATACATATATAGCATAATTTCAGTAAGTTATTCAAAACAGAAGCAAAATCTACAAGAAAAAGAAGCAGATGTATGTGATATTACCAATTAAAATCTTGTTCTGGCATCCAAAATCATGCTATCTATACTCCTTTCTATGCTGAAAAAATGCATTTGAAAAGAATTATGCATCGACAATTATGTATACTATCATTTTAACATATCTGAAAAGTCTGATGACGACCACATTCCTCTGCACAACTAGAGTCCAGATCTCAGATTTTAGCCAGAGATATTCCAGGCTGCCATTTGGATGTACAGACAGGCTAATCCTGCACATGCATCCTGCTACTGCCATATAAAATGCAAGCTGCACTAAGTGCCAAAAAATGGGGGTTTAAACCCATAAGTTTTCTCAGAATAGGCCTAACACAAACTGATAGAATTTGGTTTCTTGAAAAAAGCAATTGTGGCTCCCATTTTCTCTTAAAAACAGGACCCCCCCTTATTATGTTAGAGCCTAGAGATTAAGTTACTTCATCCGAAAAGTGAGAGACCGAGCTCGAGCTCCTTCTTTTGCTAGAGGCAATGCAAATCTACATTACTGGCTACACAGAAGTTAGACTAAAAAAAAGCACTACTTTGCAAAAGGCATGGTCATTTATTAAACCACTCTAACTTGATCAAATTCACCCCATACTCAATGTCCATCAATGAAATTGCAGCAGCATGCTAACCAGTGTACTTAACATAATGTGAAGGTGTTTTACTGCTTTCTGCACAATATAATTTCTCATTCTATCCTGACATGGAGCTTTGAGTAAACAGCCAGCATTTTGGAAGATGAGGCTGGAAAATTAGAATCTATGGAAAAAACATCAGGAAGAAAACTATTCACCCACAAATAATTTCAGCTAATTTTACAGTTGTTATGTTGACCATAAGTACAAAAATGCAAAAGTGTGTATTCACCTGTTCTATCAAACTTTTCTTTTTTTAATAGATAAAGAGAAGAAAAGAAAAAGAAATAAAATAAATCAATAAAATGTATCCAAGACAGAATATATTTTCAGTAAAACATCATTAATCTTCCTTAAAGGCATGGATGCTGGATGTAGCAGCAATGTCTTAGGTGTTTTCTGATGAACCAAGACTAAGAAGACATCTGGTCAGTTACCACTAGTGGGCAAAACCAAAGGCAGAGAAGAAAATAGAAAAAACATCAAGCAGGAAAAGAATGAGATGAAGATACCAGCAACCAACCCCTGGTGACAACACAGGCTGAGGGATGAACAGATTGAGGGAAGGGAAGGGAAGGGAAGGGAAGGGAAGGGAAGGGAAGGGAAGGGAAGGGAAGGGAAGGGAAGGGAAGG
>JBBMKD010000001.1:105467699-105564033 GCA_037834095.1 Argya squamiceps
AAGGGAAGGGAAGGGAAGGGAAGGGAAGGGAAGGGAAGGGAAGGGAAGGGAAGGGAAGGGAAGGGAAGGGAAGTTCCCTGAGAATCATTAGAACTGATGAACCTGAAAAAAGTTTTACCTAAATGTGGTTTTAGTCTTCCCACAGGCTGTTCTTAACAGGGAGAAATAATCAAATAGTTTTTAAGCTAAAAATAATTTTAAAACCCCACCAAAATGGGGTGGACTAAGAGACTGTTGGTATGAAAAAGACATATTCTTTAAACAATCAATACAACAATTTAATGCAAGAAATGAAAGTATATTGATAAATTCCCCTGACTGGATGCCAGGTGCCCACCAAAGTCACTCTATCTCTCACCTTCTTAACGGGGAAGGTGAGATAAATTTAATGAAAGTCTCATGGGTTGAGATAAGGATAGGGAGAGATCACTCACCAGTTAACTGTCGTGGGCAAAGCAAACTCAGGTTGGGGAAATTAGCTTAATTTATTACCCTGGGCAGCAGGGGCACAGCTGGCTCACCATGGTCTCTACCACAGGTTGCAAAGGAATCTCTGCTCTGATGCCTGGAGAACCTCCTCCCCTCCTTCTTCACTGACCTTTGGTGTCTGCAGAGTTGTTTTTCTCACATTCTCACCTCTCTCTGCCAGCTGCTGTTGCACAGCACTTTTCCCCACTACTTCTTAAATATATTATCCTAGAGGTGCAACCACTGTCCCTCATGGGCTTGGCCTTGGTCAGTGGTGGGGCCATCCTGGAGCTGGCTGGCAATGGCTCAACTGGACATGGGGCAAGCTTCTGGCAGCTTCTCACAGGAGTCACTCGTGGACCCCTGTGCTACCAAAACCTTGCCATGTAAAGCCAATATAATATCTTTATCAAAAATTATGCTATTTAACATAAGGATGTTAGGCTAAACCCATGTCACTGTTACTGTGCCCAAATGCCACCTTATCAAGAAGCTGCACTGAGATACTCTCTGACAGGGTGATCTGAACCCATTCCCCAAATCCCACAAACCATGAAAGAAGTTGCCTGTGATCCACACCAGGTGATGCATTTCCCATCTAACTCACAGCTCCCTGGAAGGGAACATCCTGAGACATAATTATTCCATGTTTGCCCAAAGCTGTGAGGCGAGGGGCTGAGGGCAGGCAGTGGGCTCGGGGCTGCTGCTGTGAGCGGCTGCTGCTGGACAGCTCCCTCGGGGGAGGGAGGGAGGGAGACTCATCCCACACACCCTGCCAGCCCAGCCATGGCACACAGCTTCCTTGCCATCTCACCTCTGCCATGCATTCTGCTCTAAATAATGCACAGATACAGTACTGGGGTTTTTACTTATTTGAGGAAAATAAAAAAATCAAAACACTTGGTCTTTACCTGCTTTTGTAGGACAGGAGAGAAGCACTGGAGCTCCTCAGCAATTCATGAAGGCTGGTAATGTGAATGAAGTGCACTATCTACAGGCAACATCTGTACCTTCTTTCAAGCTTATTTTTGATAGCAACTACCATTTTCACATGCAAGCAAGGTATGACCTCTTCTCAATCTCTATTATTTGAGATTTTCTGAGCTTGTTGTAAGAAAAGAAAAAGAACCCTAAATAATTTCCCAGTCAAAAAAGACCTTAATGCTGAGCTTCTAAGAGTGTCTAAAATTACTGACAGTTGTGACTGAAGGAAATAGACAGCTTAGTGTTCTTCAAACAAATTGATGTGCAGCCCTGTAACAGTCCTATATGTCAAATGGCAGGTTGGAGACAGAGAGTTGACTGTAAAATCAACATCTCAGTGCAGTTCCAGTAAATGCTAACAATAATATTTTTAAAAGGTGCACACACATATATATATGCATTTTCATAGAGAAATTATATATAGACATTTTAAAGATGCCATTGCATGCTTCAAATATCTGTCAAAATAACATCTGATGAAAATTACCTTTAATGCTCTGTAATTAAATACAATACCTAAATGATTATGTATAGACATCCACAAGGAAATAGACAGAGATACAAATGGATTTACTAATCTTTCTGTTCATATAAAGTTAAAGACTGACAATCATATTATTTAAAAGGAAGTCAGAGAATAAAACTGCAGTATTCCATCACCATGCTATTTAACCTGCCAGTATATAGATAAAGGAAAAAAAACAATGCACAGTGTTGTAGATGTTCCTCAAACATCCTTTTTCCTAACTCCAAACTCTAGCTTTCCTGCTTTGTTTACTAAAATCTTATGTTTAAGATTTAAAATTATCTTAGCAACTCTTCTGTTTTGTCTTCACTTAAGAAAGCTATTTTTACATATTTTTATACTCAGGAATACTTGTCTTAATTTATTCACATATCCATGAGAATAAATAATCTACGACCTAACTGTTTGTTTTCTAAACTTTTATAAGGAAGAGGACAAATATCCATCATGCAGAATGCAAAGCACTCCCTCACAAGACCAAAGCAACAGTGCATGAAATTGAACTCAAAAAGAGCCTCCATTCTGTGTGACTTCTTGGCTGACACAATTTAGATATTTATAGCTTTACGAATATGCCACTGGAAACGAACTTGAAGCTTTTTCTAGCTAGGAAGGATTAATGAACATGTGCACCTGGTAATTACAGCACTCCATCTTTCTCAAAGCCCTCACATTGCCTCAATGGCAGAAACTGTAATGAAAAACCATTGAAAATATCAATCTGCAATTCCATAAGTCATTTAATTATTAAAATATATAATCTCTTTTCGTACTTTCTATGAACTATGCTAACAGTGGTTTGCAAAAAAATCATACTTTCTGCTTCATGTTATTACCTGGAACACCTCATTTAAAATGAAAAATTCATCTGATATCATCTTGGGGTTTAACTTACCTTAGACTCAGATTGGAAAATGCATAGTAATGACTGTCAAATACTTCCACAAGAAACAGCAGAAAAAAACTCACAACAGCCTGGGGTAATGCACTCAATTCTAAGACGACAAAAAATTACACACTAAATTTCAAAAGAAGTTTACTAGAAAAGAAATGTTTAAAGATTGGGGGAAATAAGCATTCTGTACCTTTTTCCTAAAGAAGGTTTTCAGAGTTATTGTCAGGTGGAAACTTTTTAAGAAGTAATGCATGCTGCCACAAACATTTGGCTAATATGCATACCACTAGAAACCAACAGTAGCAGGGGTACTGTTTGTTTGTTAAAACACTACCTGGATAAACTCGAAAAACACTATGCACTTCATGTTCTATTTTGAGATTAAAAAATACTGAAAACATTTGGAAAATACTACAAAAAAAGCTACTTTATGATTAAAATAATAAACCCCATTAGTCTATGAGCATCAATTTTCTCATGTTATTCTGACATGTGATATAACACTAACCTAAACCAGCCAGATACATGAAGGGATGAAGCAGACAACCCAAAAGTAAAAACAACATTACTAATATAGGTTATTCAAAGCAGAAAGCCTCAAATGCTTTACAAGTGAAATTAAATTTTAAAATACATTTTAGTGAAGTCCTTAGCTATTACAACATTTGAATGAAAGTCAATTATAGCCTAAATGCACAGACATCTATATGGCTCTAAAAGTAGTCTTTCAAAAGATATTTAAGCACAGTAGGAGATTTGAGCATTAAAAATGGCCTTTTATTGTAAAAACATACTGTTCCTTGGTGAATTATAGAAAAAGAAAAGGCTCCAATAGAGATAAGTGTGCCTGAAATGCTCTATCAAGAGTATTCAACCAAACTGACTGCAATAAGGGGACTTCAAAAAGCAGCAAGAGAAGAGATGTTCAAAGCACCTTGCAGCTTTGGGCTGCTGGCCTCTACTGCTGTTTTTACTACAGTTAGGTTTAACTTGGGAGCGGATAAATAATTGACAGAGGTATTTTCAGAAAGCTTTGATCACCGCACCGTTTGTCACAAGCTCCGAAGTAGTCACTGCGATAACACTTAATCTGGGGCTTCTTATTTCAAGTACAAAAGCATCCCCTCCCACCTACTGCTCGCAGACTCCTGCATCAGAACAGGAGACTTAAGGATGCAGCCTGCACAGCACTAACACACCACGCTCTCCGCCGGCAGATTCTTTCTCCAGCATGCCTATTTTCGTATCCTTACCTTTAAAAGGCTGTCCAGAACCCGCTAAGTTCCCCCAGACGGTTTTAGTTCAGAGCATGCAGCAGAGCATCCGCACAAAGCTTTGCCATTGCGAGTGTGAAGAGAGAGAGCTGCTGGGATGCTGAATGGCACATCAGCCAACTTTGTGTGTATCCGCGGCTCCCTGAAAAAGCTGGACTGAAATTCCCCTCGCCTGCGGATTGGATTCAACAGCACACACTAACTGTGAGAGAGACCAAGGACTGAAAAGGGAAAAAAGGGAGAAGCGGGAGGGGGAAGGCGGGGGGGCACGTCTGAAGAAAAAAGAAAAATCCTGGATACTGGATAAGTCTGGGCTCTGAAATACAAGCTGGTCTTCAGAGTTCCACAAATACTTACAAAACTACTCTTCTGTAATGTTTTCATCGCACAGTGTACCATAGGATGCCATCAGTCTAACAGCTGATATTTCAATATAGAATGTGTTAATTATTTGCGAACCTAACATATTAGGGTATAACATTTCAGCTTTCATGCTAAAATCATTTTAAAAAGTGCAATATGTGAATAAAACTAATTTTAGATATAGTTAGATTACAATTTTCCTAATTTTCTGCAGACTATTTGTGTATTCATTTCGGTTCAACTAACTGTAAAAAAAAATGTTTTATTTCTTTCCTGTTTTATACAGATATTGAAGTTCCCATATAATGGCCCATTAGTGTAGACTCACCTGCATTACTTATCCAGTCCTTGCAGAAAATCTACCTAAAACACTAAGTCCAACCTTTACATATTATGCGCTCGTCAGTCTAGAGTGAATCAGAGTTTGCAGCGTTGTTACTGGCACATTACACCTGCTTTAACTATTCTTTACCAGAACAATGCTTACACTATTCTGATGAATCTGTCTAAAATGAAACGTTTTTATCTGTTATAGCTAATGTAGATGTTCACATTATATACAATAAAAATCAAACTTCATGTATCTAGGAATATTGGGGATTTTTCCCTGCAAATTT
The DNA here is from genome assembly GCA_037834095.1 of Argya squamiceps. Classification (NCBI taxonomy): domain Eukaryota; kingdom Metazoa; phylum Chordata; class Aves; order Passeriformes; family Leiothrichidae; genus Argya; species Argya squamiceps. The sequence continues at coordinate 105,472,827 of JBBMKD010000001.1, forward strand.
GGCCTTTGCCACTTTAGGAATAATGTTGAATAACATATGTTTTATCAAACAGTCTTTCTCAGACCACAGTAGTGTACAAATTTATTTCCACTTGCTTACAATGAAAATACCATTTTCTAGTGGCTCTACTCCTTTGGCACTGGCAAGCAATTTGAGGTTAGAAGTAAAAGTGCCAGCAAGATAAGAGGCCAGATGTACCATAGAGGTGATGACCTCACTTAGAAAAAAAACCCCAAACGAACAAAAAATCCTTAAAAAAAATTATATATATATATATTTGGCATATAGTTTAAATAGCACAGTTTATTTCAAGTGGTACTTTTTTTTAGTGAGGCTGGGTGAGGAGGAACACCTCAATCCCCTCCAAGGTCATAGGGCCCATTAAAACAAATAAGACACATAATAAAGGTCAAGCAGGGAAAAGGACCAGCAAGGTAAAGGACATGGCTCTCAACTATATCTATTTAGTGTATTTTTTTTTTCTCTACAAATATTGTATGTTAAAGAGTTCACACTCCAAATTGCATTACCAATTATGAGGCGTTAAATTGGCCTGTATAGGTTTTTCAGCCGCTATTGACCTCATCAAACAGCTGTGATTTCTAAGCAATCAGTCTCTAATGAGTTTAGAAACAATAAAGAGAAGTTAAAATACCAGATGTATTTCATTTATCTTTAAAGAAAAAAAAAAAACAACTCTCTTAAGATGTACATCTTGAAAACTTTAATATGTACAAAATGTTCCTTGGTTTTGCATTTTTGGCTAATGCGTGGAAGAATCATCCTTTAGTGACTGAAAAGGAAAAGCAATACTTATCCTCTGCCCGTGTCTTTTTAATATAGTTAGTGCCTTATCAGCACTCAAACAAATTCCTGTGAACAGCTCTAGGAAACTACCTGGAATGCTGTAATACCTTAGCTCTCTTTCAATCTTGTCTTGGTTTTATTGTCTTATAATGCAAACATCTGTAATGCACTGAAAATTATATTGCAAATTTTAAAACCAGGTAAAACCCATGCACCTGATGAAAGCAACATCTCAGAGAAATCTGAGCTGAAATGCACAAGGTAGCTATTACTTGCAAGGGAAAAAATGCTATAAACCCATCACAAGTAAACTTGCACTATTGCTACAATATTCTACCCTGAAGATTTTTGTCAGTACTTGTTAAAGCTAGTTAAGATCACCAAAATAAACAGATAAATAAGTTACTATAATAAATACTTAAATATATTAATTGAGGGGTATAACGCAGGCATATTGAGAGGGTTATGAACTGAAGATAATTCTTAGCTGCAAGTTCAGTGATTAAAGTATTTAGCGTTTAAGGGCAGTCAGTCCATCATCTTTCCTGTGCACAAAAGTAACTGAAAGCAAAAGAGCCTTTACAAAAGACACTTTAAATGGTTTGTTTGTTTATGTTTGATGACTGTTTAAGTAAGCAGGAAACCAGATAACCTCTCTGCAAATAATTCATTATGTAGCTGCTACAGTGCTACAGCACTATTTCAGGACTCATACTGCACACACATTTCATGTGCACTTAGCAGCCCCTTTTGTGTCCTATGCAGAAATATTGCACACACATATTAAATATACATTTGTTGTTCCTTTTGACTGTAATGTGCCAGGACTGAATATAAAGAAACTTCTTGCACAAAGTTTCAAGTGCTAATCCCAATTTTGATTTTCACTACACCCTAAAGTAGTTTCACTTTCCCCTCTGACATTTTGCAGCCTTTCAGCAGGGCTAACAAATCCCATCTCCCCAATCACAGTTCTTTCAGAAAACCAGAGAACTAGACCCTGGAAAACAAAAGTCACTAAAATACCCCCATTGATTGCAGCTATCAAGGAGGTACACAGAGATAAAATGGTTTCTAAGTTATCTAGGCTTACGTGTGTGGAGAACAAACTTTGATTTAGCAAATGAATAGGAATTCAACAGAGAGATGTGTCTGTGTTTGCCATGAACTCTCCAACAACAGTCAGAAGGCTGCATATTTAAACAGATGTAGATAATCCACAGCAGACCCCAGATAATGTGGAAAACATTTAATCTGAATGTCAAAAGAAGCACATCAGTGTAGAGGGTCCATATTCAGAGTGTTTTGTGGCCAGACAAATCCCGGAAGAGTTTCCTCATTGCTCTTGGATCATCATCTAGAACATCTCTGCAAGGAATGTACAAGCGACCTTGCCCTGATTACTGACACTTAGGTTTGTGACCATACTGGAGATTATATTCTGCACATTAAACACAAGTCTGTAGTGTGATTTGGACAGCCAAAACCAGGAGAAGCCAGGAAAACTCTCAGGAAAAAGAGTGGTTTAAGTTAAAAGTGGTGAATGTTACTAAATGAGATTGTCAGATCTATCAGCTTTCAAATTTTTGATTCACTGTCCAGCTGAGCCTGACATCTTTTGGTCAGACAGGTATCATAATAGGAATGCAGAAGAAAAAATAATTTCAGCAGCATTAAAAGGACTGTATCTCAAAGACAGCATTCTTTTTTTTTTTGCAAAAAACAGCACAGAAAGGGGCAGACAGAAGGCACACTTTATAGATAGGTATTTTATTTGTCTAGGTTATTTCCAGGAGGTATTAAGAATCCACAGGTAAAGGAGACATAGAGGATCTAAAACTGGCTCCTTTCTATTACTAATTCTCTATTCTTACTGCTCAGAATGCTGCCATTTTGGCTTTAAGCACTCCTGTCATTCCTAGGCAAAAAAATTCTTGAAAACAGAAACTGCAAAAAAGATGCAGTCACACCTGAAGTTGGCATAGTTTATAGCATGTAGGATGAGGGTAATATTACCATTAAGAATTCTACAACCCTTAGGGCTCATGGTATTCTTTATCCTTTATGCTTTTAGAACTTAAGTTTGTGTTTTCTGCTTCCCATGACTGTGAGAGAATTCAGGAACTAACATTGTTAGGGGAAAAGGCCCTGCTGCGGTACACAATCAAGTACTGCAAGTATTACAAGGACACAACTAAGAATAAAAAATTAAATTAACAGCAAAAGCATGAAAAAGATAACCTTCAGTTAGCCCTGAAAAGGTGAACACCCCCTCACAGCACTGGTCCATGCTCAGCATTGTATAACACATCTGCAGGAGGTCGTGATTCCCCATCCCTCCCTCCCATGTGTGCCAAACAAACTCAGGAGGCAAGCTCCTTTTTATTGGCTTTCTTACAGACTGGTTACCTACTGTGAAGTAGATATTTCCAGTTTCCAGCTATTAGGCAAGAAAAGGTCTAGTTATAATCCATTATAAACTTTCCTGACAATGCAGGTTTTTCTGAACCTTGAGCAGGAGGTGCTGTAGAACAGCAGGATTTACTATGAACTCCTGATTCACTCACCTCCACTCCTGTTTTCATCTTGATCATTTCAAGTGACTTTTGTGAAGAGGAAAGTCAACAGACTAAACCTTAGGCTTTGTACATCCCCCTTTAGAACTACATCCATATCTACCAGCTATATCAGATCATCCAGATGACCTTAGAGACTTTCTAGAGACCATAAAAAATGTGCTTAAATTTTGCTTTGTACCATTTGTGAAGAACTGTTTCAGAGTTTCACAATCCTGTGTGTCCCTAGGCTGGAAGTCCTTGCATAGTAGGTGAGATATTCTGCAGGAGTTCATGAAGTTGAAATAAGTCAAAAGACTCAAAAACTCTCAAGGGTGAACTCTCTTGTTGAGTCACTCCCTCAAAAGAACAATTTGTTTTGTTGATTTCACTTTTCATTTTTCCTCTTAAATAACAAAGGTTTGAATTAAGATGAGTTTTGTTACTGTAAGGGAAAACTGCTTAGATTACCTATTTTTTTTTTAAGTGACATTAAAAAGAGCATAGTAAGCTATATTAGTATAACCTACTCATAAAAAGTTATTAGCAAAGTTCTAAAGGGATGGAAATGTCAGAAATTCCTTAACACTGACAACATCAAAGTTGAACGGAGAAAAGAGTAGAAACTGGTCTTTCACCTCTAACAAAAACTCCTGCCTGTAACTGCTAGGGCACCTGCTGTGCTATCAGCACTGCAGATCTTTCTGCCAATATACTGCCTGTTCCTTCTGATGTGGCTGCCATCCCCTGTCTCCAGCTCTTGGCATGTGCACGGATCACTTCTGGATGCAGTAGTGAGTTTACCTCCAAAATGTGCTTTGACTAACACATCTGACAAATGACACTGCAACATCGTGCAGTGTTTTCTCTTTCCAGGCAAATTAGTTAATTTGCCAGGAGCCTGTGTGTGGAGCCTTACAGATGCAAAGGGCACAAGGAGGCTCCAGACACGTTCTCTCTGTTGGTGTCACCAATATTGTTCCCCTCCCTTGCTGGCTCAAAAAGTGACTGTTCACCTGGCAGCTAGCAGGGGGGAGGATGTCCTACAGAGTTCTCTCACTGCAATGCACAGCATCACATCTCAGTCAGTTGGGCTGGGCCAGTTCACACAGGACATCAGATATGAGATTTTATAGATGAATTAATTTTTAGCGAAAGATTTATTAAAAGATGGCAGTTTTCCATGGCAATAACTGCTTTATTCTCACCATCCAACAAATATAAAAAAGCTTCATTTTTATCTTCAGATTATAATTCTCATTATTACAGTTGAGAGAAAAAATGTCAATAATTGTTTTGCTGCTTAGCATTTTTAGACCAATTGCCATATATCTGGAAAAAAATTATGAGGTGCATTACAGGAAGGTTGTCAGCTATATTAGACACCATGAATAGTTTCAGTAGCTGTAATATATAAATTTACATATATCATCCTACCACTGAAAAGCACATTTTAAAACTAATATTTGATTTTGCTCCTTCTGCATATCTTGTGGTTCCATTCAAGATGAAGTTTAGCATGAGAAATTGTCCTGTGATGGAAAAGAACCTCCCTCAAAGTGTGCACACCAGTTAAAAAGATGAATTTATTCTACTTCAAAGAAATGCATGTTCTATTTAGACTTGTATTTTATCACACTGGGTTTGGATCTTAAATATTCATTTTGATTATGTATTATTTCACTGATTTATTCCCTCATTAATTCAATCCTATAGTAATGTGATCAACTTCAATGGATATATTTAAACTGTTACATACATCTTATCTTTTTGTTCTACACCAAATTCCTCCATCAAAATAGTTAATTAAGGAAGAAAATCAAATTTTTCTTAATCTCACACTAATGCGTAATTTTTTCCTTGAAAAAAATACAACTTAATTATGAAAATGAATCCATGAATTATATGAAGACATGTGAGTAATATTAGAAATGAGCATAGCAAATGAAAAGTCGACACAGTATTCATGTTTGATTTAATACATCAAAAGTGAAGCAAGAGTGTGTCTAGAGAGCTCACAGGTCATATCATCTGACAGATATGTAATACCCAAATGAGTGCTGATAAGAAGATAAAATGAGACATATCTGTTTTTCCACCTAATGTTTTGTGAAGTCTGTTTGTACATATTCATTTTGGTGTCTCAGTTAAAAAGGCAGTGTAATACAAAAGGACTTGGGACCTCAATTTTTTTCTCCTCAATGAGATTTTTTTCCTGAGACTTAGTGCAGAATCATTTATTCTATTCCTGATTCTCAAAGAATCTGAAGGAGTCAAGTTCTCTTATCTTGGTGGAATTGATGATCCTTTAGCCCCTTGCTTCTCGGATGACTTTGAAAATCCTACGTCCTTTCCCTGATTATCCATCTATTGAAAAGAACATAAAATTTACTTATCTGGGGTATGCAATATGAAAAATGTGCACACATCACTGAGAGATGACGGTGATGCGAATATGATCAAAGGGAAACATGGGGTTAGATTCAGGAATAAGGCAGTTAACTGCCTTCAGCAGAAGTAAGAGTGATTAAAAAAGCCCTTGCTTTTTTATTAGCAAAATGGAGGAGAGTACAAGGCTTACAGCAAATACAATGTCATTCAAATTACAGACATTTAAGTCAATGAAAAATTCCTTTTCTTTCTTCTTTTTTCACCCTTTCTTTCTTCTGTTTTTTTTTCTGACTCAGTCACTAACATCAGCAACAAGACAGTAAAAGCAGCTACAGCATCTCCACATTTTCAGGAGCACAAAGTACTATCATGTTCTATTTGTGTCATAGCTGTGGCCAGAGTGAGAGGCTGGAATATTACAAGGACAGGTCATCACTGAAAAGTGGTATTTTATTTCACAAAGAAAAAATTGTTATAAAAAAGACAGCCCACACCTAGTAAGTCCTATTTCTACTCTCAGTCTAAGTAACTTATATATTGATGACAGAGAATTTCATGCATAGCTTATGCAAACTACTTTTTAAACAACTCAAAATATCTATGATTGACAATAGTAAAACTACCAATTAAAAATACCCCTAAGACTTCTGTTGATGTGTTTGCAGTTATTCAATATAGATTTCTTATAGTACTACAACCATCAGTTTCTATATTTGGAATGTTTTCTTCCTCTTTCTAATGAAATAAATATCAGCTACAATTTTCTTTTTCCCCAAAAATGGAAATGAAATAAAATACACAGGCTATTCTAGAAATTTATAAGCAAAGTCACCTAATTGTTTTGTTGTTGTTTGTCTTTATTAATTGTCAAAGCTTAGAATTTGGCTTGAGAAGATATATGTCTAAAAAACTAAATAAAATCATTGTGCATAGTGTTAATATTATGAAGTTGAATAAAAAATAGCATCTCAATTGAATAAATTAATTGTTGGAGGCTTGAACAGAAGTCATAATAGGGAGAGAATACTGCCACAGTTTGGCTAGATAATACAGTTGCAGATAATAGACAGTTTTATCCATCTTAGAAAAGGTGCAGAAGTATCACTTAGTGTCTTCAAGGTCAAACATAAACTTGACATCGTATCACTTATACTGCTATGTCAGAAAATGATACATCACAGTTATACATTTATTAGTGTGAATAAAACCTTATGTGCTATTTGCATTTTGAAAGCAATATTGAAACATTAACTCCTAAATCTTCAAAACACCCTAGAAAGATGGTTAGGTAGAATAGATAATGGAATAACAATATAAAAGAGGAAATTAAATTCATATTTCTAGGAAAAAAAACTATATAAAAACTGAGTTAGATTAAATATTTTCCATGTTTCATGGGTATATGCAGTTCATAAGGATAAAATGAACAAATTTCATTTGATCAAAAGAGCAGAAGAAGAAACTAGATGGACATATGAATTCAAATACCTTAGGACCTGCTATTACTGGAAGCAACTTCACCGTCTTTTACAGGTAGAATTAAATACACCAATGAAGATCATAAAATTAAACTTAAAACTGATTTATGATTCAGTTGAAGATCTCTGTTCTTTTAGACTAAAACACTGCTGTTTCCTACCTTTATGTCTTGGGCAGATGTTTTTTAATGACACCTAGTTAGGAATTTCATCCAATAAGGGTCAAGAGGAATCCCAGAAGATATACTAGAAGTATTCTTCCCACCCCATCTCTTCCACTTTTAAAGGAACATCTGTTTTCTCAATTCTGCCTCAATTTCAGCAGTAGGGTAAGGCTACTTATATGGTATCCAGATCAGCTTTACTCCAAACTTTCCCACAGTCCTACACCCTATAAAGTCAGAAGTCAGTAGTCATCTATTAACTGTTTTAAACTATACAATAGAGGAACTTTTTTAGCAAAGTAAAAAATGGTGGAAAAGAGAAAACTGGATCCATTTTGAAAAATTCAAAAACTTTTACACCCTCCCCAACAGCATGGAAAAGCTGACACAGACATCCCTTTTATGCAGTGTAACCACCATTTATTAGCTCTGCCCCAATTAGGTCAGAACTAGCTCCACACTATCAAAACTATCAAGCCAAAAACTGCCAGGCAGTCATTTGGATCACATTACACACTACTTACATTCACAATGTACTTTTTATAATTACAACATACTTTAAACCTTATTAAATTAATGTTTTCAAAATTTGTTAGCTATTTTTATGACTGCACTACACAGTTATTAGAACTTTAGCTCTATCATTTAATACCCTTTTAAAAGGAAAACTATGAGCAATCTAAAGTCCTTGCCAAGTATGTATCACGTATAGCCAAGCTTTCTTTTGTGTAAGTACGAAAGTGTCATGGTCTTGAGCATAAAGCAGAAGCATAAAGGTCTCTGACCTTAGTCCATGCAGTGAACAGATCTTTTAGACATTTGAAACTTAGAGAAGGTGTCAAACAGCAAGTTTAACAGATCTGCAATCAGGAGGGAAATAGCTGTTTAAATGTGAGTATGTGTAAAAAAGTTCATTCCTTAAACTGATTATCTTCTCTACTTATTTACTTATTTATTGATTTTTTTTATTTCTCATCAGGGCACCTCACATTAGATACGTATAACCAGGTATATAAAAATAGAGCGTTTCTTCCAAAAAACAAAGAAAGATAAAGAAAGATAAAATCTGTTTCTGTTCTCAAATTTGGTTTGGATGAAACACTCACTAGGACTGAGCCAGACATGAGTGTTGGGAAATCTTTTCTTCTCAAAACCAGGTGTTATAAAAAAGGAGAGTATGCACAAAATAAAACAGGTTTCAGTGTAAGTTGCTGTTGCAGTCTATAAAAATAAATATTATAAAAGCATATTTAGCATTAGAACTAAAAAGATTTAGAAAGAAGGAATATTTAAAATACTTGCATTCTGCCTTGCTTCTTCATACTTCTCGCCTGTCTTTATAGCTTATTCTTGCATCTATTTGACCTAGAGTAAGGACCTCCTGCAGTAAACTTATAAATCACTCATTTAAATGGATAGCTCCCAACAAGCAGAAATAACAAAATTTGTTTGCAGACCTCCTGCCTAGGGTCTATGAGGAAAAAAAGAAAATCCAGCTTTAGTCATTCAAGCTGAAGCTGGCTTCAGCAAGCATAAACCTTTATAAACTGGGGATATCTGAAAAGACAAAGTTCAATTAATTGCACCTAATAATTAGACTGAATTAGGCAAAATATTTATCATTCAATGTCATACGGGTGGTATACACAGGAAAACTATGATCCTATGGAAGGATCTTCCTGATCTTCAGACAGGAAACAGCAATTTTTTTTCCCGCTGACAGGATTCATTTAAGAAAGAAGAAATCCTGGACACAAACCCACTTGAAATACAATTTTTGCCATGTCATTCAAGTTCTTATATTCAAAACCCATTCTGCTGGTAGTACCACCTGAAGGATGCACAGAACCGGAAAATCTCTCCCTCACTGGGAGTAGGTTGACCGTAGCATATTTAAATAAAATAAATAAAGGAGAAAAGAAAAGAAAGAAAAGAAAAAGAAAAAGAAAAGAAAAGAAAAGAAAAGAAAAGAAAAGAAAAGAAAAGAAAAGAAAAGAAAAGAAAAGAAAAGAAAAGAAAAGCTAAACATTTTATATGATAAAATTACTCTTATAGTGCAGTGATATTGAAAAAAAAACAAAAGAGCAAAAAGCAGGAGTTTTCTCAGTAGTACCAACTCACCCAAAACTTTCTATTTTAATTGCAAAAGCAGGCAAGTGTACAAATAGACCTTTGTCATTCTGAGCAAGTTTGGCAGAGAAGTAAAAATAAAAGTACAAATTAATCTCTGAGGTTTTATATGCACACATAATTGTTCAAAATGTGTTAAACTATGTTGCTTTTCACAACCATAAAATTTGGTGAAGTGACAATTTCATACTTGTATTCACTGTGTCATGGTTACAATCAGGTTCTGTAAATGCTTTTCAAAATGAGACCTTTTAAGTGGTAGCCATCATTCTCACTATCAAGTTTCCTGGCAACTGAGTATCTGAGCTTCCATTAAACCCAAGATGCTTCAGGAACAGTATTACCCTTTACTCCTTTTCTTTGCTCTCTAAATAGATACCTAATGATAAACACTGTCTGAAGGGAAAAGGGATTTTCTTCTTTTATATTTCCATTAAGGTCAATAGTTCACTACTTCGATCACTGCAGACCTGCCCTATGAGTCTGTAAGACAAATTAAAACAACCAAGGCTGTGTAAAAAGAAAAAAGAGAAAGAAAAAAACATCTCCATCCCATCTGTCAAACTTTAAAACTGATTGAAGATGATAGAATAGAAATTCATGAAGACTAGTTTCTACCAACAGTATTTTTGTCAAACTCCTGCTTTGCTCAGCCCTGATTACTTGAATCTCTAACACAAGACATGGAGACACACTGACCAAAAATAATATTTCCTTTATAGATGGCTGCTATGAATATTGCAAAAGAGTTCCTGAAAATTCTGCAAAAAACTATTCCAAAAGTGCATGACTTATTTCCTTCAAGACAAGCAAACTCCTTGATCCAAGACTGCAAAGTACTAGTCATTGTAGAAATAGGACTTCGCTAGGAGAATAAAGAAAAACAAGATGAAAAATGAAATCTGACAATGGAATTACTGAAAGTTTATTTTAGAGATATGCTTTCTCACCACGTCACTGCCATATTTCAAAATCACCTGTTTGCCTTTCCATTTAGTCTTGCTTTTACAAAAGCCTATGGTTTAAAATTAATTTTACTACACCTCAGCATTACTGTAAACCTAGAAAATGTTTTTCAAAAACATAAACAATAAATGCAACGTCCATAGACAAATCCCTCATTTTTGTTTAGGAAAAAAATCTAAATTTCACATTTTATCTTATGAGCTTTTCTTGATAGACCATGTGTTTCTTACACTGGAAGAGACTATATTTGAAAAATTGACCATAATAGTAACTTATGGATGTACATGGATGAGTTGCAGTGACAGATGACAGATCATATTTTACATTTGGTGCCTCACTTCAGACCATTTAAATACTGGTAGGACACAGGACCAAGTCTCTCAAAACTCCAGTCATCCAGTGTAGGATAAATTGTGGAGATCAGATCATTAGATAATCTTCTGCTAGATAGAAATAGCATGTCTTGACATCTCATTTACGAGTGCATATGCAGAAAACTTAAAGAAGGCGGCCTGGGTAGAAGGAACATACAAAAGAAAATAAGAGTGCTAAGAGCCCATATACATACATACATACATATATGTGTGTATATATATGTATAAACATATATTTTATATATTTTAATATATATATTTAAATATGATATATTTTAATATATATGATATATTTCTATATATATTATATATATTATATATATTTACATTTATGTATATAATTTCCTGTACATACAATCATAAGAACTCAGAAATCTACTATGAAGTAGAACTCCATGAAGTAGAATGGTACAGTAGATAGCTACCAGCAACCAAACATGGAAACAAAAAGTAGGCAGGCTGAGACATTACAGCAGCTGCAAAGGACAGCCCAATAGTTTTTATGGCTTTTGCAATTGTCCAGAGGTTTTCCTGCTTGTTCAACTATCTCAGTTGAACTAACATTTACTTCAACCTCAGCTGCTTTGGGTTTTGTTAGGGACTGCATTTAATTCAAAATAAAAACTGTCTTTCTTATATTTTCCCAGTTATGGGAGATTTTATTTGTTTCTCTCTTGATCTGGACTAAAAGTTCTGGGGATACCATTTTCCTTGCTGCAAGGGAAAAAATAGTGCATTCTTTGATCCTTCCTGAAAGGTGCATTGTCCTAACTTCCAGAAATTGTCTAATCATGTGCATGCTGAAACACACAAAAGTTGCAGGAAAAAATTAAACATTTGAACATAACACATTGTTATACTTTAAGACATTATTTCCATATCATCATTGTGTTTCCAAACTGCCTCAGCCTTCATTTCTGGCCCCTTCCACCATATTTTCTGCTTGGTTTGGTGCCATGTGATTCTGAGTCACATCTGAGTATGTTTCCTACCCATATTGTGTATATCTTGCACAGCTTTTGCTTCCAATAGAGCCTTGTAAAATTTCTTCAAAGAATGATTTATGCAAGGTAGAAAAAGTGCAACATTCACATGTGAAAATGATACCACAGTATTGTTCTCCCAGGAGCCATAAACAGATCAGAGTCCCATTTGTGCTGTGGAAAAAGAACTATGAAGCTCACTGGGACCTTTAATCACAATATGCTGGCTCTGAATTGAAGATCCATTTTCTATCATGTCCCATTGGACTAAGAAAAATCTGTTTGTTTACGGAAGTTAATTTTAAATTTTTAGCAGAGAAAAAAAGGATACTGGGGGTGTTGCCCAGCTTTCAATCAAGATTGATCTTATTCAAGAAAAAAAATGTGCATTGTTGTGCAGTTTTTTCAAATCAGTTTTTCAAAACCCATAGATAATATTAATTTTTTTTTCTGTGTCCTAAGAATGTAAGGAAATACCCTTACAAAACTAGGAATAATTTTATTCTGCACAGTCGTCTGTGGACATAAAAGTGTAAAATAAATTCCCATCTGGTCATACTTCTCCATCAGTGCTTCAACTTCAGATCTGCACGGGTAAAATCACTTAATTGCAAGAGAAAAGCAGTGAAGCCACTAGAAACTTAATTCTTTATCACTGATTTTATTTAAATAGAATAAGAGCCAAAAAATCTGATAAAATAACACTCACAAGCTCACTCAATTTATTAGAGAGGCCATTGAGATTTTGCCAATGGAAAAAGAAAATGACATGGTATAAAACACAGTAAAGAATGTCTCAGCTTTCTGTGTGGTTTTTTGACCTTTGGGTAAGGCTTGAATAAAAAAGTTCTGGAGCTAGATTATACTTAAATTAGGATGTCTGTTGACTACAGACCACAGGTTAATAAGACAGGAGAAAACACCACAGATTTCTAGATTTTTCTGTATGTTTTTCTTTTGATTATGAAAATTGGACAATTTTTATATACCTAACAGAATATGGCAGCTGATTTCTGACTCACCCAAGGACTGCAAGCATTGGAGGGTTGGAAATATGGAATGGAGAGGAACAGTTTCTCTTTTCTGACAGAAGGGCATTCTGACTGATACTGGTCATAGTTCTGAATGACTTTAATGATAATGGCAATATAATAGGAATAATGTTAGTTTAAATCATGGTTATAGCTGAAGAGGTGCTTTGAAAATAATTCCATGCAGAAAAGGAATACTCTTGAGCTGTGTTACAACCTCATATTCATCCGAACACAGTACTTTATGCAGAAATATGCATGTTAGTTACTCCTTGCTAAACCCTAATTGGTGCTTGTCCTGACCTGTCATTCTTCAGAAACGGATATATCAGATTTATATATTCAGATATATGTGTGGAAATCACTGGTACATATCCTCATGTCAGACAGCTGAGATCTGAATTTCTCACTGTTATAATGAAAGCTGTGAAAAACTGAATTTATTAGAATGCAAGGGTCACTTGCCTTGGCTTTTCTTTGTTGCAAAAAAATGTAAAACCTGTATTACACAGACCAATGGCTAGCAAGGGACTTGAATTTCAATTTCTAATACTTAGATTTTTTAGTTTGCTACTTCTTATATTCTCTTTAGGTTTTTTTCTTTATAAAGTACTTAAATATCTAAGAAAACTTACCGGAACTCAGAAAATAAAAGCACAGAAAAATTTTAGAGATCTTAAAAAAATCTTTAAAAATATAGATATTTAAATCCGAAGATCTAAGAACAATACAGTAACTGTGCAAATAAAACCCAGAAGTCCATGCAATAGTGGAACAATGATAGATTCAAGAGGAATTGAGGTAACTACAGAAAAGCAGAAATAGTCAAAAGTGAGGATAGTCAAAATTTCAGATTTATACTTACACTTGAAACTTACATTTTAATGCTTTAAAACCGGGAGGGGCATGTTATTTTTAGAACTTTTTAGCAATTTGATGGCAGAATGGGGAAAAAATTACTTGGTCTACTGTTATATTATTTCATCACTTGCTTAATGTGCCTAATTATGATGAAGCTATTCTGGTATGACAGTCCAGTAATACTCAAAATAATTACCTAGCCCTGTTTATATAGTTTCTAAATTTGTACTGTCTTCATGAGCTCAAGCACAGCTAACACGATTAATTTATCCTCATGATAAACTGTCTCTGAGGTCAAGGGTGTTCAACAGATTTTAAATCAATATTATATAACAGCTGCTGATAGTAACTTTAAAAACCCCTTGAAGTACTACTGACAGCATTATGAAGCAAAAGACAATGTACCTTAAAATGAAATAAACCAACCTAATTAGGATTCTAATATTCCAAACAATTTTGAATAGCTCTCTTTCAGCACTACAGAAAATACTGCCAAGACCAAATGGTAAAATGGTGTACATTTTAGTTTTTGTGAATAATTCTGTCAGGTCTACAATGCATAATAAGATGAGGTGCTGTAAGTTCTTCTATAAAGTTCATTTTGATTTGAAATGCACCTTTGAAAAACTTCATAGGAAAACAGAAATTTCCTATTATGTTACATTTTAACTGATGCTTTATCTTCTGCATCAGTTATTACTCATAAGGAGCCTTCAAAGACATGGCAAAAACTTTTACCATATTCTGAGCTTTTTGAAAGAGAACTTAAAGTTATATTCTAACCTTCTCTCTATATTATTTCATGTTTGCACGCTGTTATTCTGTTTTTGGAGGAACGTGAACAATTTTAAAACATAAGTAAGAAATATGGAATATTATTATTTGCATACATGCCTTTTACAAATATTCTGGTCATAAATGAACTTCAGAAAATGGTGCATATCCCATTTGTATTATAATGTAGTTCAAAATTTTTTTTTTTGATCATACTAAACACAACTTGCTATCTTTCCATTACCTGCAGAATTTGAATTCAGTTTATACATTCAAACTTTACTAAGTTTATGTTTTTCTATTTCTTTTCTCCTGCTGCCATGTGCTCAAAATAGTAATTTCTACTACCAGAAAGTCCATGTTTTTTTCAGATACCAATATGAGTCAAGTAGACTAGGATGCTCTTAAAGATTTGAAAATTAGCCATACAGTCATGAGATAATTACATTTTATTAAAGTGATTTTTATTCCTAAATGTGTTATTCTTTCCCTCAATCACTCTCAGTATTACTGCTCATAGTCCAGCCATATAGGCAGGACAAAATATATCGTAATTCTTAATGTCTTTCCATCAAAATACAAGATGTATGTAATTTTTCTTAATTAGGAAGATTGGATTAAGAACAAAAGTTGTATTCAAAGACTGTGTTCTGAAAATGCACTTAGGTTACCCTAAGGGCTGTGTTTGAAAACATCGTCTTTAAAATGCATGAAGTCTGTTGAGACCTCACCAGAAATAAACCAACTAGAAAAGAATCAAACATAAATCTAGTCAAAGCATTAAGTATTATTATAAGATTAATTATATGAATGAAATAAAAAGAAAATATTTGCCCTTTGAAATAACTTATCTGGAGAAATGAGGGTACAGCAATGTTCCTACTTGTTCCTTACTGCTGCATCATGCTTACAATCCCATCTCAGTACAGACTGATGGCTCACTATCAAAATAACTTTGTTAACTAAAAATTCTTAATGTTGTTCTTTGTTTCTCAAAACTCACATTGACAGGGATTTTTTTTGCTTTGTTTTTTTAAACTGAACATTGCTTTCATGTTGACTGGCCTCCAAGGATTTCAGGAAATCTGTTGGAGCCCAAGAGAAGTCAAAATCTCTAAGCAATGTGATTTTAAGTTGTATTTAGGGGAAAAATACAGCATTCTTAAAGAATTTGAAGACTAAGAGAATCTCTAGTGATAGAGAACTACAGGTCTGTTAGTGAGCAAAGAGAAAATGACGCAGCACACACAGCAGTTCAACTGAAAGTACAGTCTACCTCTAGGAATAAAGATTGCAAACCCTGCTCAAAGTCTTGAGCACTCCAATAATAATAATAATAATAATAATAATAATAATAATAATAATAACAACAAACTATCAAAAAACCACCCTACAACAATTCTGAAAAAGTGGAAGCAAGAGAATTGTGGACAGAAGTGGTAAAGAATCAGCTATGCCTGGAGTTCTCATTGTGACACAGACAAAGGAGATAGTAAAATTCTTTGAAGGCATATAAAGAAATAGGATGTTTACAATTCCTCTGTGTTTTTCTCAAATATAGCTGTTACCTAAAGTCTGCAACTACAGTAGAAGATTTTGTAAAAGATGGACAAAGTCAGGAATGTCAAATCATCTGCAAAATCATTAAGTTTAGCTATACACTACATAGTATTGAAAAGCATGTTAATTTCTTTGTAAATGTAATTAATCTATGAATATTTGAAAAAGCAAAAGAATCCAAAACCAAATCAACCAACCAAAAAAACCAAACTTGGTAAACCTTAATTCCAGTTCTAGTTTTATCATTTAAAAATAATTTGGAATTCTATAACTCAAAAGAACAGTGATCAATATGTAGCACCAGCAGCATTTAAAATATAAATGAAGCACAAATATCCATGAAAACCCAATACTTTTCAGTTTAATAAGAAACATTTATCTATTAAAATGTAATATGTCATAGAACTGTGTATCAAAATTTGGGTATTCTAGAGAAACAAAAAATATACTGTGGTGATGTATATATATGTATATATGTGTACATGTATTTATATAATATACTGTGGGAACCAACAGTCATGCCCTGACAGCCTTGAAATATTTCCTACCTGCATCAGCCCACATGGAATGCTACCATTTTTGCTGGAGTTCTAGAAAAAATTTCCAAATGTTTTAGAAATTCCAGTAATAACTGACCTGAGGGAGGAAATTTTGCAGATGACCAAATATCATTATTGTATTTGGGACAGCTGAAAAAACGATATGACTCCAATCTTCTTGGAGGGCATACAGCAACGTTTATTAGAAAGCAAACCTTTTTTATGCACTATTCCCATACAATTGGACATGACTGGTCATTCAAGCCAACAGCTCTTCGTAAACATCTTTGCAAGTAAACAAGTTGGCAAAGCAGCAAGTGTAGAGATTAGAAATTGTTTGGAATATCTTCTCCCAGCTCCTCCAAAGCAATGCCTGGGAAAGTCCGTCTGACTTGTTTTCCATCAGGCTCTGCTGCTGCCTGATGCCTAAACATTTCTCTTTGACCAGGCTGTGAGCATCCACAACTAAAGCCAATCATCTCATGCCCCTGTGAACAGCAGTCTCGAGTGAGTCCCTTTGAGATCTCCTTGTGGGCTGCAGCACCTTTGAGTGGGATTCCTCCTGGAGCTCCAGAGCCCTCATGTTTGCAACACTCAGAAAACCATCCCTGATTACGCGGCCTAGCTGACACCCCCTCATGCACCTCTACTCCTTGATGCGCAACCCATGCCTGTCCAGAAATGTTAAAGGATTTGACCTCAGTATTTCACTGAAATTGAGGGGAGTCACCTTTATCTAAAATTACATCTATATCTACATATAGATACAAGTTTACACCTCTCCTAATGTGAAGGCGTGTGAATTGATTTTGGTATGGTTATTGTGAATCTGTAATTAGGTCATTTCTTAATTTAATTGTAATTAGGTCATCCCCTGTATTTGATATTTGCTGATTAATAATTCAGGATTTTCAAATGGTTAAATTTCCTGTTTTCCAAAAGCATGATGTACTGCAGCAAAAAAAATCAAGTCACCAGAATTAATTGTTAGATGGCTTTTCTATTAGTAGTTTTAAAACAAAATATGTACTGTTGGGGTCATTAAGTTTCTTTCCCTTCTAAAACACATAAACAAACAAACACAAAGATAATAAGTTTATCAGCCTAATTTCACTGACTTTCTATTTTGCCTTGCTTATGGCAAGATTGCAGAATCATCAGCCTTGTGTAACAGGAACCACTGCTGAAGGTATTAAAACTAAAAAAGAGGTAATGAAGGAGAATAATGATAGTAAATATAGAAAATACCAGAACAGGCCTTATTTGAGGCAGTATGACAAGGATGTTCCCAGGAGCATGAGTTCCTCTGAGTCTCTAAATCCTGTAACACTCAGAAGTAACATATGTACTAACAAAAGGCTCAAAAGAAAAATTCTTGTCAGTCATCATAAATGATATTGGTGTGTCTTCCAAAAATCAAAACAGTACATAAATATAACACAACCTATGGGCTCAAATATGTTAGAGTGTCCACTCGAACTGAAGTCCGCAGTTTAAATTGGGAAACCATTTAAGCTGATCACAGTAAGTATTTTCAGTCTATTCCTAACTTCTGTTCTGTATTGATCCCAAATGCAAAGTTTGGCTTTGAGATCTTCAGAGAAAACCCAGCTAAAACTAAGGCCCTGCATCAACAGACTGTGCAATTACAAACAAACACTCCTTGCCTAGAGGCCTTTATAGTCTAACAGAAAACGCTACAGTACTTTGTCTTATTGGAGCAGTTCCTGAGATCTACTTTACTCTTGAACAACATCTACCAAATGCTCATTCACTCAGAGCAGATGTTAATTTGTGCTAAGAATTCTGATAGATTTCTTGACAAAAAGCTCTCAAGTTTAGGTGAATTTAGAAAGAATCTCACTCTCTGGAAAATTTAAACAAAATCAGATTGTTTTGCAAGGTTTTTTGGTTGAGGGTTTTTTTGGGGTTTTTTTGTTGTTACTATTTGGGGATTTTTTTGCCATTGAAGGCACAAGTAAAAGTCTTAAATACATTCATAACAAAATATTCTTTTTTTTTTCCTAAAAGGAGTCAATTTTCTAATAACAGTATTAGAACCATCACATAAACACCTATTAGCAAGTCATCTCATTAAACTAAAAGATTTACATACAGTGTACAGAGGAGATCTTTTCCAATTCAGCCGTTCAAAACTGTTATAGGAAGAATGTCTTGTGCAAGGAACAATTTAAAACAACTTTAGTGACTCAGTCATGGAACACAGGATGAGCTTAATGAGAGAGAAATAGCCAGATAATGCAGGAAAAAAAAAAAAGATAAGTAGTTGTCATTAGTATGTTCTTCCCACTAAGAGGGAGCAGAGAACCACCTTGTCTTGCTACGGAAGGCAATAGAACATTATCAAATAACGTAAAATGAATAAATAAAGCTGATCACCTAATTTATATAAAATAATTTGCACCTATTTCTAGGTTTCAGTAGAATAAAACTTGTATGAACTGTCTTACATAACACAGGTGAATAATAGTTCCCATTTCCACCACACTAATGGAAAATTAACATTCATAGAACTCTCTGCTCATCTTAGGACCCTGAAACTCAGAAATATTATTTTTTACATACCAAAATTGTTCCCTGAATATTTTAATTTGACTTCTAATACCAACCCAGTAGCAGGACCTTGCCCAGTTTGAGTACATCTTTATAAATCTTCTTTTAAACTACACTTCCACAGAAATGACAAATAATTGATTTTGACTGTCACCTTTTGGTGACAGATACACAATACTGTGAAACTGAGAAATATTTGCCATTCTAATATATTAATTGTATATTGAAAAAGCTGTTCATAATATGTTCTCTTTCATTTCTTCTTTTTGTTCTAGCATTTTTGACAGGTCTCTGCCATACGTTTGCCAAGGGTTTGCTGTCTTTATTAAAATAACAAACCAAAATAAAACTCAAGAAGCCATTTTGAAATCAGGAAAATTATATGTGTACACCTAAAATTTAATATAGTCAGAGGATGAATACAACAGTACACTATACTTTATTCCAATCAATGCATAAACTGGAATTTGCCTCACTCCACAATATATTAGATAGCCTTCAATCATTCAATGAAAATGGAACCTTATAAACATGTGGGACAAAAGAACATATTTTTCCTTTTAACTAGAATCAGGGTAGAATAATTGCTTAAATTAAGAAGGTATTCAGCAAATGCAAAATACTTAGACTCATAAAATAAAACCTTGGGCTTTTTTCTACAGTGGTCCTAATTCCATTGTGAAAGTCAGATTTTAAAGATCTAAAAAAATGTGTGGTTGATACAAGTTTGGGGTTTTTTTCACCCATCAAAAGTCTAGATTTTGAATAAGAAGTTACAGCATATCTGTATTGTGTTTATTTTTAGAAGACTGAGAAATACAATATTTGCTGTCTGCTGAAGTATAATAGAAAAGAAAAAAAAGATTGAGATCAAAAAATCTCTCATAAATATCCAATGTTGTTCCGAACTTCTGCCATAATCTTCACCAAAATAATATAATTTTTCCCCGGTTTTTAATTTTAGAAAGAAAATTAATTGCATACACAACTTGATATGAGCAACAATGTGCGAAAAAATTTCTTCCAAGAGCTTTAAATAGCATAAAAGAAAGAAATAGCCTCCCTCTACAAGATTTTCTTAAAAGTAAGTGCTGGTAATGAAGTATTTGATAACTCTTTAACACAACATGTCAAATAGTTTTAAAGAAAGTACTTTTCAGAAAACAATTACTCCAGTTTTCTAGATTTTTTAGTTTCATATGATTGAGCTCTGATATTTTGCAATCTTTTTGACAGTGTAAGGGAGATGCTGATACTTTGTTTTCTGCTCTGTATAAAATCTAGGGTTTTCATAATGCAGATTTCTATAATGCAGAGTGGTTCTTTTAAAACAGTTCACTTTTTGAAGCAACATAACATTAACCTACTGTCTTGTCCAGCCTGATTACTACAGTGCTTTACTTTATGGATTTAGAGGGCAATGAAAAACTGTATGTGATGGATAGAGTTTGCAAAATCTGTTGGGATGAAAGATTCTAAATAAGATTATTAAAACTATCCATGAAAAGTGTCCCAACAAGACCTAGCTGTACTAATTTATAGAATTAGTATGTAGAGAAAGTTATTCCCCAGGAGTTTTACCCATCCCTGATTGTTTTATGTAAACATTTTTAATAGCCAGGCCTAGAGACTCCCAAGCTGACCAGCCATTAAGTGACAGGGTTCAAGTCTCATAAATTATCTTATCTCCACATCTATGCATCAATATCCCCAGATTTAATCATATGTCATAGTGATCTCTGATGCAATACAAGATGTACTTTTGGAAGACTTATGGAAGCAAACCAGAGGAATTTTTTTGAGGCAAAATATCACCCGCCTTCAAAAGCATCATTCATTTAGTCACTCACTTCTCAAAACTTCCAAGACATAGTCAGATTAACTACTCTATTTATACCATGACAAAAGCATGATGTCCAGATTATCCCTGACACTAAGACAAATTCATTAATATAAAAAAAATTGCATCCTCCATTTCCTCTATTTTTCAGATAGAGACAAAAAAGTTCTTATGAAATAGGTACAGACCTCAATCTCTTTCCCAGATCCCCATGTGCTGACACTCACTTGAACTGGTGAGGATAAATGCCCCCAAACACTGAGGCAGTTATAGTCAGGTATCACCAAGACTGATCCAGTCCAAGAACATTGTTTTCTCCAAGACAGAGGAAAAAAACCTGCATTTATTCATTCTACTCATGTATAAAAATTATGCCACTCTACATCTGTGTGCTAGTAGCTATTTCAAAATTTTTCATAATGAAATGTTTGAAAAATGCATTCTAATTAATAACTAACAAGATTTAATTCAATTTTCAGAATAAACAATGCCATGATTTACAATAAAACTTAAATATGAGCCATGAATTGTCACCTAATGGTGCAAGAGTAGGCAAAATCACATAAGCAACTTTAAAATTTATTATTTCCCATAGCCTTCAGACATTTTAATGTCCTACTACCAGTGACAATAAATTAATCAAAAACTTTTAATAGGATACTGTAAATTAGGCATCGCATGCAGTAAAAAATAATTAAATAACAGATTTATTTATGAAGAAATACTTCTTACAGCTTGAAATAATAAGAATATATATTTACTACAAATTTGGAATAAACTATTTTGGTATTTCATCACTTCCATCAGTAGCAGTAACAAAGGTGAGGAGTCTTTCAATAATAAAAGGATGTGTAAGGGTTTATATATATACAGAAATTAACTTGTAAAGATCACATTATTATTTAGTATTTTGCTTAGTATGAGGAAGAAGCAGGAATTATTTTACTAAAAATTATGTGAAAATGAAGTCTTTCCACTGATGATAGAACTTCAGCCAAGAAAGACCCATAAAGTTATTTTTGAGATGAGCTCAAACCAGAAAAAGAAGGGTTTTGCTCAGTTAGGCCCCAGGTGCCACATGCAAAGCTCATGTGTATTACTTGAAACATTTCTACTGAGATCTCAGAAACTGGACACAAGACTGAAATCCCTGGGATGTCTCGAGTCTTTTCTGTTTTAGGAGCAGAAGCATTCTGCACTCAGAGGTGAGGAGGGAGATGTTCAGTAGAAAGAAAACCAGTGATCTCCTCTGAATAAATGATCCAGTCAATATCTAAGTAAGACCTGACAGCAGTCATGTATGCTGTTTACACCATTTTAGTGCCTAGTTCAGGCTATTTAGTCAAAGTAATAATTTTTACTGTGTAAAAAGTGTATGGAGAATATTAAAAAATAAAATAAAATAAAATAAAATAAAATAAAATAAAATAAAATAAAATAAAATAAAATAAAATAAAATAAAATAAAGACTACAGAATCTCTTTTCAACATAATAGTAATGGACAATATGCTTCTTTGTATTTATAAAATATTAGGCAATAATACATTCCTGACAGATACATATCCTCCCAGACACGTCCTTGTAATATGAAGGACATTTTAGTGTGTACTTTGATTGTTCTAATTAAATCTTCTTCTAAAACAATGCTAAATTGGTTTCTTACTTATTCCAAATTCTGTATTTTCTCTCTCTTACATAATCACTAAGCAACAACAGAAG
Organism: Argya squamiceps; assembly: GCA_037834095.1. Classification (NCBI taxonomy): domain Eukaryota; kingdom Metazoa; phylum Chordata; class Aves; order Passeriformes; family Leiothrichidae; genus Argya; species Argya squamiceps. Next base: position 105,495,574 of record JBBMKD010000001.1, read on the forward strand.
TCTCTTTGACCAGAGTATTTTGCTACAGTTCTACAAGTTTTCTGACAATATCTCTCATCACCAAAAAACAACTCAAAACTGAAGCAGGTGGAACACAATTGAACCATTTGAATCCAAACTGGACTAGAGAGAACCAGAAATTATTGGAATAACCTTTGTCACTCAGTAAAGCAGGAAATAAATGTAAAAATACAAAATCTAACATATGAAAGGCAAAATCATTATATATATAAAAGTATTTTTACAGTATTTATATTTGGGGGAAAACAGAGCAAACAATCCACCCACTTATCACTGTGCTTTCATGGTAGGAAATACATGGCCTTGAGCACTGAAACACTTTTTTTTCTCCTCTCTACTCTGATTGCATTTGTGCTCTATTCCAGAAAGAACTGTCTAAATTTGGTGGTTATTAAATCATCAGCATCCATATAATCCAATTTAGATATAAAAGAGAGAAATTATTAGCATGACCATGACTTTCAGCACTGAAGGCTGGATTCTTGATATCTTCTCACTTTAAACATCTACGAGGCAAAAATATGATGTTCCTGACAGCATGGTGCAGCAGAAAGGAGGTCTAGAGAAGGCATGAGTCATTCACAAGCCTTTTGCAGGCAGGGATAAGTACTCTAAAATGTAAATGCTGGACATTCAATGTACGAACAGTTGGAGATTTGTAATTTACAGAGCAATTTCTGCATCTAGGGTATCCTCAGAAGGCTGAGTATAAATAATAAAGCCCATCATCCAATATTTAAGTCCTCTGAGACCCTAAAAAATAAACATGCCCTTGATATTTATGCTAGTGTACATAACAAACAAAAAAACCCCTTGAGAAATTAATAATGATATAATAGGATTTTTTTTAATCAATGAAATTATGAAAAATAAATGACCAGTCACAACAAATGAACATCATGAATACAACAGAATTTCTTCAAAATTCAGACCCAGGAATTTGTAATTTTGCGATTGAAACTGCACCACTTAAACCTGCAACCCACAACTGGATACTAAATATAGACCATTGAGCAATTCTTAAAACCAGTGCAAAGAACAAATATTCAGAATTGTCCAAATTTTAAAAATAAAAATAATATTTTTAAATTCTCAAGTAATGATTCAGGTATGTAACTTCACAGCCCAGTTCTGAAGCTGTTATAGAATTCCTCTTTTTGCAGTTTTTTTGCATGTACCTGTGACACAACAATCCCCCATAAACCCCAACTGTAATCTTTGCTTGCTTATTTGCTGTATATTAACCTAGAATTACTTCCCAGTATAACATGGTGTTCTTGCTGGTTTGTTTTCTTTTTTTTTTCCCTCATATGGAATGGAATGTACATCAGGGCTGCAAGGCAGATCACAAGAGAACAAAATAAAACAACAACGTTTAGACAGATGACTGAAAATTCTCTTCTAGCATTCATCCATGGTAAGATGCAACCACAAAACACAGCACCTGAGCTACCTTGTTGATGATACAGATGGTATTTCAGTTTGGGTAATAGTGTGCTATTTTGAGAACTCATGCTCCAAAAAGAGAAATAAGCACAGGAAATAAGAGACAAGTTGTCTGGCTACCATGTGAAAGCAGATTAGAAAACTGTGGCTTTAGTGTATGAACATGGCCCGATAGGGAAAATGACTGCAGCCTGTAAGAACAGAAGGAGATAAACATCAAGGAGCAGATAAAACTGAACTACAGCTCAGTCCTGGCACGAAAATAAATAAACTAAGTGCAGATGCAGGTAGCTGAAGAAGTTACAGTCACCAAGCATCAAGGAGTAAAGAGACAGAAGAACCTCTATGTCACAATAATTAGAGAAAAAAAAATCCTTAACTACTTTAAAGACAGAGCTCAATACATTTCAAAGGGATTACATGATGTGCTATCCATGAAACATCCTTTTTAATCTTGTGTCTCCTAATCGTAAAATACATCATTACAATTTCTTAAAAACTGAAATGTGGTATTTCTTCTCAGCACCATAAGTTCTGATCTCAGAAAGTCTAGTGAAAAATTCACAATAAGAATAGTTAAGAGTTCATGACCTGAAGTGAAACTATTCTTAGATTTCATTCACATTATTTATAAAGCATAATGTTGTTTAATACCATGCCATTATGCAGCAAAGAGGAACACACCTGCCCTCCTCAAATACACCTGAAAAATGTAATTACATTTTAACCTCTATTAACATAATCATCTAATCATACTGTTGACTATTTCATTTTATATAAGCATTTGACTCTATATATTTATTGAATATTAATGAATACATTAATTTTTATTTTTCCAAAGTAGTCCTACTCAGAAATAGTATTACACATCTGAAGGCTTTGTATATTTTTCTTTTTCTAGTTCCTTCTTGAGTACCAGACTATTCACTTGCTTGTATAGCATTTTCAAACAAATCCTGTTAATTCTGAATACGGTTCACTAAGCAGCATGATCTCATTAATAAAACAAGTTGCTACTCTAGTAAATCAGAATGCTCAGCTGTTTTAACTGTTTCCCTAATGGAAATTCTAATGATCTCTTCAGTCAGCTTCACAGAAGCCTAACATTTTTGAAACAAGACCCAGCAAAATAAAGAAGCGATGAAAAGAATGGAAACAGTGCAACTTCAGACTTAGCATTCTGTCACAAATAAATGTTAACTAACATTGGATCTGCATTCTTGAGGTTAGTTGGAATATTTTTGCATCACTTGAATTTTCATTAGAAAGGTACTTTTGTCTGCTGTACTGAACTAAACAAAATTTGTAAGTGACAAATTCGTGAGTTCATGGGATTTCTAACACAAGAGAGAAGGGAAGAAAGAAAAAGCTTGATGGATGGCAAAAAGAAAAGAACACTCTGCAAACATATATTCAAAATGTTCTCATATGTTGTATAAGAAAATAATAAATGGATAACAAATGGGAAGGAGGCGAAGTCAAAGGGAAATGTAAAACAGAAGCAGTCTTTGGCACAGAAATATAAGTTTCTGCATAACAAGACATTATCTCAGGCTCTTTCATTGTGATGTTCAGTTTAGGATGAATCTCTTTCTTAATTATGACAAGAAAAGAATGCTTCTAATCTGCTGAGACTTTGAAATGTGCTACACACCCCGTGCATTTGTAACATCTACAATACATCTTACCTTCATCTGGGCACTCTCAAAAATCAATCTCTTCTGAGGGAAAAATGCTCATTTCCCAAGGGATTAGAAAAAAATTTTTTTTTTTTGTAAACCTCATTTTAAGCTGCTCAAGGATCCAAGAACAGTGCCAAGAAAGGTGATGGTGCACAGGCAAAGCAAAGAAGAATAAGTAAGTCTTTGTAACACCTTTGTGTCTACCTAGGTACACATCTTTAGTAATATATATGTTTTTCAAATGGTGGGAGAGATAAAGGGAATTGAAGTTTCAAAGAACATACACATAAGCTCTACTACCTTTTACATATGCAGCAAAAAGCATCTTTAACTCCTTCATGACATTCTATTCTGTAAATCAGATCTTAGACACCCTTCTTCAGTATTGAAAGCATTGAAAGTAATGTGAAGAAAAAAAAATTAATTGCTACTTTAACTGCTTCAGCTTAGTGTGTTACTTAACAGTTGTATCTTTTTTTTATACTTGCACCACACAAATTTGTTTTCTTTTCAGTTCAGCAGTTTTACAGTTAAGAAATAACAATGTAAATCTTTAAAAACTTGACTTGAAATATTAAAATCAAATTACATGATTTTTTTTTTTTTACTGTAGGCTAAGCAGTAGCCTACTGTTGCAATCAAAAAAAACCCTCTGGCTTTAATGTTAGACAGACCTCACTTATTTCAACCTGAAATCAAGTAATTCTATCTAGCAATTCAAATGTACAAGTGCCAATTACTTTAACAGCACTTTTTTTCTTATGCACGAGTAGTAATTTATAACACGAATCCAGAGTTTGGTCAAGTTATTCAGCTGAAACAATCTATTTCCAAAACATCAGTTTGGAATTAATTCTTCCTACCCATTACCATTTGAATCACATAAGAGGGAAATGAAACAAACTACCAAGAAACTAGAGTTATTATTTTCCTTATGATGCTCAAAGAGCTTGCAAGATGAAAAGCATACAAATTGGAACTGGACACATAGCAACTAAGTGGCTATTCTGTCACACTGCATTTCACAACTAAAAGCATCCTCCAGGTCCTTTGATTAAAACATGAAACAGGCAAAATAAGCAATACTTGCAAGACATCATTCACAGAATATCTCTTGTACAGCTCAGTGGCTAATCACTTTTCTTCCACAAGAATTTAAAAGTAAGTCTGATACTCCTGCTGGTCATAAATACCAAATAGAAATTTACCAGCACTTTAATTAAAGACCAAAGAAATATGTAACTGTGAAAGTACCACAATATACCATGTCATCCCATATCTTATTTTGTTTAAAAATGCATCTTACAACAAGCTAGTGAAAATTCTTAGTTAAACAGAAAAACAGGAACATCTGAACAAAATTGTCACTGTCCCCTGAACACTAGAAATCCTCCTTAAATGAACTGCAAAACTATAGAGATTACCCAGACCTGAATTTTTCTGAAACCCTACAGAAAAACAGGATATAGGCTAATCAAATCATACCTGGATAAATTGCTTGGTTTTCACAAGCCCCACGTCTCCAGCCTCTATCTGTGCTCTTGACAGCTTCTCTTCAGTTTCACTTAGCCAATGATTAAATCTCTTCATGTCAGAATGAAAAATCTGCCACTTTTCCAAAGATTTGTCAAACCGTCTGCAAGTATAAAAGGAGATGAAATAACAACGCATTTATACTTTATTTACTGACTACAGAAAAAAAAATAAAGAGAATAACACTGGATGTCTCAGGTTAAAATCAGTATAATATTGATGGTATAATATATTAGCATTTTTAACAGTTACATCAAATGACAATATGGCAGTACCTCTGAAGTGAAATCATCACTAAGTAAATGCACCACAAATCAGTGTTTTATCAATATTAAAATCCTTTTCAAGAAAATGCAAATCTTCAAATGAATTTCCACTTGCATTGTGCAAAGGGACTCTTTAACAAAACATTTTTCTGATGTTTCACTATGAGTATTTTATAATGATAATTATGCAAAAAAAATCCCAAAATAAAAGGATGATTGAAAAAAATGAGAACATTAAAAAAATAGGGGTTTGAACAAGAAACAAGCATGAAAAATATTACTACCATGCCTGCAAGTCTACAGTTCACTACAAATAGACCCGATAAGTACTTCCAGCACTTTGGGAAGATCTGACCTGTTTTTGCCTACAGTGACTGATTGATCTTCTGCTTCAAGAACTGTTTGACTTGGCCACTGCCAAATACTAAAGAAATGACATGAAGACAGCTTATAAAACAGATTAAAAGGAGGGTTTGCACATAGCCTACATCTTAAAAAATTCAGTTATCTTGTGTGTTAGATTGGTGTGGAAATGTAATCACTAATCAGAGATTAGCCAGAATGATTTGTTAGAAGATCATCATTAAATGTGCTACTGTTGTTTAGTTTAATAATCCTCCTTTACAGGATTATAATAGATTTTAGGGTGTACTTAAAGGATAAAAACAAAGATGCTCAATTATTTCTCTAGGAGATAATCTGGTTCTGTATGGGCAAACTATACAATTATTTGAATGTTAAGGAGTTTAATTCACCAAACAAAATGACATTACTATGAGGGAATACAGATAATCTTTTCCATTTTATTGATGGTTTTTCATTTTTTAGAAGAAAATACAAGCAGATTATTGACCTGATTAAATATTGTAGTCACTCCTCTGACTTACTTATTAAAATGACTGTGATAATTTACATGGTTATCATATTTTATTGTTCAAAATTAGTCAAACCATAATTGAAAGGCCCACTACAACAGGGTTTGTTTGTTTTCTTTTTTGTAACTACCTTACTCAGAGTTACAAGGAAAAAAGTTAATTCTACTTTATAGAAGTCACATTGAAAACAAAATTAAAATTCCATTTCTTTTGGTTCAGAATCATCTCTCATTTTGGACCTTACATTAAAACATCTTTCCTCCTGTTGCTCACAAAGCAAAATTACTCTTCTCAGCATGGGAAGCTTACCAGAAGCTTAAACGTAAAATAATCAGTAGGGGTTGATATTAGTATCATTGAATTTGCATTCCAGAAATTGCAAACTGATCTCCCATCACTCTACATTCCTCCTCCCTCTTTTCTCTGGGAAATAACTGTTGTACAAACAACAACAAAAAGTTGTAACAAGAAGATATGCATATTTAAAGCTTAAAAGTTTCCAGTGCTTATTGTTCATGTCTAAAAAAGCCTTTTTACTCTCAGTATAAGTATAAACCAATACAAAATATTATTAAAAATCAGAGAGATTTTATCAACTGGCCAAGCGACTAAAATTCAAGGCTCTTGCAGTGATTAAATACCTAAATGCTGTTACAACGACAAGAGAAAATGTAATTTTTGCTGCAGTAGCAGGTGTGGGTCCATCTGAACATTATCAAGGAGCTTCCTGCTCTGGGAAATTATGGGACACCCCTCCTGAGTCTACCTGAGTGAGAGTTTCCCTTGCTGAATCTCTGTATTACACCTGCTTACACACGATACTACTTTTTAAACTCTAAAAACAAAGAGGCTTTTCTTTGTTTGTTTGCTTGTTTTACCATGCACAATCCTGTTACCAGGTGGTAAGTTCAAAACCCACAAAAGGAGAAGCCTAATTAACTACCAACTGAACAGCTAAATTGCTGCAGCCTTGGCACAGCAGAATGGAGAATAAATTTATTAGAGAGCAGCACTCTGAGGACTCTGAAAACTCAGAATATGTCTGCCTCAGAAATCCCCAAGCACACAATTTGGAGCAGAGGAAAATTAAAGGCCTTGTACACCCTTATCTAGGGATCCACCTTTGTTTGCCATCAGAGACAAGTCATGGAGCTGAAATACCCCAGTGCAGCCATTCATCTGTGTCTCTACCTGCTCAAGCCCTTTCCCTCTGACAGGCATAAGCCAAAACAGTGGCTTATGGGTGGCCACCAAGAGTGGACAGTGGGCGACTGTCTGAAATCTGGGCACTGTTTCCTTCCTGATGTGTCCTTCTCTCTGGTTTTCTTAGCACATCCTCAAAAACAAGGTGCAAACAGACACTCTGAAGCCAAGCAGAAGGTTCTGGTGGAGAATGTATGACTTGCACACATTGCAAAGCATTATGTATGACTTGCACACATAAGCATTGTACATGAGCTATGACACAATAAGGCAGCTTTATTTCCCTATCTTGAGCATGTTTGGGCTGATAAGCAAAAAACAATTGTCACACTGGCCCAGTTTTTTCATATATGTACCGCCACTCCAGCAGGGACCATGTTAAGCAGTGGCTTGTGGGAGCAATTTCATTTTATCATATTAGTACATAATGGATTTATTTTGCCTCTGGAGAGCAAGAAAGGAAAAAAGCAACTAAAGACAACTGCTGGGGTATATACGCAGCACAATTTGCAAAGTGTTGGTTGTTTCTTTCCTTCCTCTCTTCTGAACCCTTTGATTTGACCTTCTGTAAGTAAAATTTAGTATTCTTGGTAGCATTGTACATGATATAGCTCAGAGATTTACAAATGCCAATTTGGATGTATTGTCAGTGGAACTCTAAACTATATAATGGGATTGCAATTGATGTTCTGTGTCACAAGACTGGTATTTTTAAGAAGCTGTGCAAAGGTGAAAGGAAAGACCTTTGAAAACAGGAAAGACACAAACATAAGACAGGGTACAAAAGGCTATTGGTTTGTTGTCGTAAACCAAATCTTAATTTTGCTTTTGTGTTTCAATTAATTCCTAGATATTTTGATAACATTCCTTGATAAACTATGAAATCCTCTTTTGTGATAGATTCTGGTTCAGCAAAACTTCACAATCAATTGACCCACAAGAAAAAGAATGCTCTTATTTATACAATTTCCTAAAAAGACATTATTTATGTCATGGAAATTGTTATTGTAAAAGAAACGTGTTTTATTCTTCATATTGGGAAAAACAGTCCATAAACTGCATTTCTATACTGCTGCTAAACAATGTATTGTAGGATTATGCTAATATTAACCCACAAATTTTGCAGTTTTGTCAGCTTGATTCAGCACAATTAGCACCTTGTAAAAAACACACAAAACATCAAAGTAGCATAAATAATTATGCATTAGAATGTGAGAGTATTAACTTTACTATTTAAGGCCATTCTTACAGATAAGTAAGAAATCTTGTTTTTGTCAAGCAATTTCTACAATTAAATTGTTTAAAGAAGGAGCTAACCCATTTTCAGAGGTTTTGATGCTTTCATTTGACTTCACAGAATTCGTGTGGGTTCTTAATTTATATTTAGTTTGTATATCCTCTCTGCAATGGACTCAAAGTGATTATCTCATTTTAGACACTGCTATATCTTGATCTTGATCTCAGGTTTCGCTGTGGGTCCATTCTGGGACAACACTTAGCTCTACATACTCTGTCCACAACTTTGTGGCCTGTCTTTCACCCACAAACTACCAAATAAATAATGAACTGCAACCAAAACAACCATTGAAATGCCATCCATCAATTCAAAATTTAATTTCTGTCCTCTTCTCAGAAAGTAGGTTCTGCAGCTTGACATAAATTAAAAACATCCTACATAACAATCACACTATAAATATTTTGATATCTTGAATTGTATTGATTGTATTATTTTTCTTGCTCTAGTTACTGATATCATACCATTCAATGTCCATCTCTATCAATGAAAATGACAACAAAATTGGCTAAGAAAAAGCAAGGTCATGTCAGCCATTGTTGGTTTTTAGGTATATACAAATCCATTTTCATTATACATGAGAGAGCAATAAACTTAATAACCACTTACAATTAATAATTATACAGAAAATGTACTGGATTCTAATGGATGTTTTGCATCAATAGGCTAAATAGAAACACTCCACACAATTTATAAAACATACATTCTTCTTCAACACTAACTAAAACTATTTATTAGGTATATGGACTTCAAAATTCCATTTATTTATTTCCTACAAAGTCTTCCTTCATCAGAACAAAGATGCAATCATGTATTTTAGAGAACTTTGCCCTAACACCTGGATTAAGTGTAGGTAACAACTTTTACCTAAAGAAAATAAAGAAATGCTTGATTAAATGTGACCTAGGTGAAAGAGTAGCATATTTTACAACTCTCTTGTACGTTAAAAATATCCAGGCAATTGGTAATAAAAGCACAAAATTCATAACTTTCTGAAATGTAACCATCAAAAGCATGATAAGGAAAGCCCAAAGCAAAAATTTTACGTAGAACAAACAGTGGCTTAGTTTTTGGAAATCCAAACCAGTATTTCTGCCTGTGTGTGAAGGTTATTATACACATTTCACCCTCACAAAGGTGATAGTGCACACTGCACTTCCAGGCAGAATACTGCAGCGTGTTAGTATTACCCACCCTATGCTTGCATCCATCTGATAAAATTAAATATGAGTGAAAAATCACATTAACTCCTGACTGTCAGGGTGGTGCTCTCCTCCTTTCCCTGCCCCAGGGGCTCTGACCTGCTTAAGGCCAGTTCTGATGTGGCACAGCAGCACGAGCTGTCATCAGCCTTTAGTGAGAAATATCTGTGAGAAACCTCAGCTGGGGTTTCTGCTCAGGGCTTCAGGGCCATTTTTAAACTCAGACCTTGACCTGGGCTACTCTGTAAGTCTGTCCACAGCAGCCAGAGCCAGCTGAGCTCTCCTCTTTCAGGTATTGTGGGAACTTTGGGAGAGGTTGCTGCTTGCAGCCCCTTGCCCCAGCCTTGCTGTGTCTTGACACTCTCAAACATCCCTTCTGGAGCTCTCCAGAGCAGGAAGCCTCAAATGCCCTGTGTGCTGCTGTTTACACAACACACTGAGCTGATGCCTTAAGCTTTAGCCTTCATACTTTCAGATTCTGTGCTGCCTAGGGGTGTAGTTCTGAGCCTCATACTAAGTGTTAGTGAGCTCTCTTCACAGAGTAGGGAGACAAATCAAACCCTTTTCCTGCTGAGGACCAAGGACAATTTTCAGGCCCACAAGAACAAACAATGGTGGACTGAAGGGAGAAACAAGAAGGATGAGACCTCACAACGTGAAGCTGTAATTAGATATTAAACCCCAATATGCAAATGAATCAAAACTTATAAAAATGTAAGATCTCATGACCGGTCAGCCATTTTGTAACAATTCTTAGTCCACCTTGGGAGTGGCCCTGGTCAGGCCCTGTCCTGCCCAAGGTGGATCCTGGATGCCTTTCAATAAATACCTGCTTTATTCTCTAGCTCTGTCCAGTCTCTGTCTCAGGTCAGCTTTCCCAGGGTATCAGAGCAAGCACTGTCCTTCAATGTCCCAGTTCCTGTGACTACAGGATGGTGGCTGGAAGGTGGGGCACCCAGCGCAGAGAACACGTCCTACCCAAGGGGTGTTAGACTGCCTGGACTTCCCAGCTACACCCACACCCCACTGACCAAGTGTCCATGAACTGCTGGAGCAGTCCAGTGTCCATGAACATTGGATAGGGTCCTGGAGAGAGCATCCTGCACCTGGGTTTGCTCTGAACTAAATGCAGAGCACTCCTTGGTGTGAGACAGAGCACAGCGAGCAGCTGATGCCAACCCAAACAAGACACTTATGGACAGATTCTAAGTCAATACCAGTGAAATCCAGCAGCCCATTCTGCTTCCCAGATTCTGCTGCAGTCCAGATCCATCTGGGAAAAGGCTCAATTACAGTTTCCACAGCCTGGACACAGAGACAAGTGCAAGACCCAGATTTATAGAGAGCTGGAAAACCATATCCAATTGGGGGATATCAGTTCTCAGAAATTCCTCAAACTACCATCATAATTCATAAATAAAAAATTAATTTCAGTGAATTTGTGGCATAGAGCATAAGTATGTGTAGTGCAAAGCATATATTACAGGATGTCCCCTCAGCAGTCCCCTGTAATTACTATGAAGTGCCTAAATCCCATGATTTCCAATGAGAGAGTTCTTGGTTCAACCTGTAATAACATGTTTTATCCTCCAAAATTGCCTTGTTCAATTTTATGCTTCCACTGCCTATCTTGAAATCCCTCTACAATGGTGGCTTTAGAGCAGGAAGAATAACAGAAAATGGATGATGCCAGTTAATGCTGGCTGTTGACTCCCTGAGCCTGAAAGATGTTATTTATCCTGTTTAAGGTGTGGTAGATGTGTACAGAAATATATACTGGAAAATTAGATGTGCTTGTTTCACCAAAAATCATAGTAATAACAGAGCACTTAGCATTATCTTCTTAAAGTACTGGTGCCTGTATTGGCACTAGCTCTTTTTTGTCTTTTAGGTTTTTTCAGTCGGTTAAAAACCTTTCCAAAAAGTGATTGTTGGGGGGTTTTTTTTGTTTGTTTCTTTCTTTGTTTTTTTTTAGGTTTACAATAAAATTTCATTTAAAACCCCTTTTCCCTTTAATTTGGAAAATTCTTTTGAGACAAGAAACCTAGGTCCAGGTAATAGTTACTAGGTCTTATTGTAAGAGTAGCATAGAGTAAACAACTCTGGTTATTTCTGAAACTAAAACGTTGATGACTTACATGACTTAAAGAATGGAAAAGCAGAGAAAACTGTATTGATAGAGGAAAGTGTTCATCATACTGCTATGAAGCAGAAAATATTTGTAAGTCATAAAGAGCCTGTTCAGATTAAATACCTTAGAGTACCTTTTCTGTGCTTAACAAAAACATCTTAAATAATTCCGACACCTGTTAATACAATAGAAAAACAAACAAAAATCTATCATATACTCAGGAAGTATGTTTTCCAGTATCATTAGAATTAATAAGTATTTTCACAGTAGTGGCATTTGAAAGCTTGCTTTTTATCTTTAACTTCTGTGAATAATGATTCACTGTGATGAAAAAAAGTATTTGCAATGTCCAGGATAAACAGGAAAAAGACAATGTATTTTGTGGAAAAGCAGCTGAATGGTAAAGTTTACCATAACAATGGCAACTACTACTACCTAAAACCTAAAAAAAAAAAAGTGGCACGTCCATGAGGGATTTTATATTTATATATATATATATAAAAACATGTATATATACAAATATATATTCTCCATATATACAGATACCCTAATTATAAACAGTAATTTACAAAAAACCCAAAATGTTTACAATATTATATATATACTAGTCTTGTGAATAACAAAAGACCATCAACATTTGTCAAATAAAATTTATCAAGCTAGAAGTTCTTACTTCATGAATAAATAGCAAAAGACATTTTGGCTAATGCATATGATTGTAATATGGAGAATTTAAACAATGTACAGATGCCTACAAGTGCCAGCCAGCATCAGAAGGTCTAGTCTATTATCTCTAGTCCAACATGCAGATGTAGAAGAAGACAGTCTACCACTTGATCCAACTCAGTTATGAAAGTTTCTAATGACTGGATGGAATAACTTCCAGAAAACAATTATGAGTCCTGGAGGTAACTCTCAGAAGCATAAACTGTGGCTGTCCAGTACAGGGGAAGTTTAGGGTGGGTATCATGAAAAAGTTCCTCACCCTGAGGGTGGCTGGGCACTGGAACAGGCTCCCAGGGCAGTGGGCACAGCACCAGCCTGACAGAGCTCAAGGAATGTCTGCACAACTCTCAGGCACAGGGTGTGACCCTAGAACCACCTGTGCAGGGCCGGGAGTTGGACTCAATGATCCTTGGGGGTCCCTTTCAACTCAGGATATAATTCTCTGATTCTGAGTCTAGTAAAGAATCCCAAATACATCATCCTGTCTGTTCATCATTGATATCAAAGAATAAAATATATGTGAAAGTAGTTCAAATTTTGCAACCAAGATACAAGCTCAAAGAAATAGTTGCTGAGATGATGCTAGAGGCCAGCTTTGTACAATGTTACATGGTCAGCTACCACTGCAAAGGCTTTCATAAATCTTTTGGTGCAGTGGAAAGTCTTCATTGCACATCCTATTATTCACTAATCAGGAGGAAAAAAAAAATAGAATATAACTGAAAGAGACTCTAAGGTTATGCAGATTAAGACTGTAATAGGTAAGTTTAAATGCAGTTTCTGTCTGCAGTTATCTCCTACCTCAAACACCTTTTTTGTTTCTTTGTTTTGTTTTGTTTTAGAACACAGAAGCTAACCAGAAATCTAGTCTTTGGGGATACAGCAATACAGCAAGAATCAATAGAAGCTGAACAGACATAGCCTGCTTATCAGAGCAAAGAAGCTCACATATCTGTGAGGCTCTGATCTTTCATATAGTCCATATGTCAGTCCCACTGGACAGTAAGAATTATTTACAAAACAAAAGCTCCAAAATGGAACTTAAAAATAAGCCTAATTTAAAACTGACATGTTCCGTTTAACAATCTTTATTCACTCTCAGTAAAGAAAGTAATTAGTAGAATATATGTATATTTAGATTAGCAGTCTTTAAATGAGTCATAACAATATTATAAGTTTGCTCATTCATTTGAAGTTTATATTGAGATATTAGAGCTGTGTTTAATAATATAATTAACATGTTCCATTCTCCTCTGATTTGAGTACAATAACTTTTACTTTCTTGCAGAACAATGTGCAATTATGATCCTAAAGAACTACAGTTAGATTTTAGGCATAACAAATTATGAAGAGAAAAAAATGAGATTTCAAAGCAGTTACAATTAACTTTTAGATATTAAGTGTCCCATTAGAGATATTTTTAGTTAATACCTTTTAATTGAACTTTCAGGTATATTAAAACAGACTTGATTAAAATGTTCGTATTTTGCCACTGCTACTGTCACCTAGCTATTTAATAAGGCATATTTTACTTCTCTGTAGATAAACTAACCAAGCTTTAGAGAATATTCATGTTGTGTATTTCACGAAGTGAATTTTTTGTAACTCATATTTTGATGTTTTAGAGAGACCCACTTTGGCATGAAAATTCACAGCTACAAATCTTTTCAGCATTATATCACAGAAGAGAGCCTTGGGTGCTTTATTAGCATAAAGAGTTGGGCAGCCTGATGGAGCTGCCCATCTTCTAAACATGCACATATAGTCATGTTAATTGGCACATAATGACTTCATGGACATGTTTACAGCAATAAGAGTATCAGGGTCTTTATCACCCCATTGTGTCATACAAAAACATTAATCCGGCACTATGAGACATTAAGTCCAGAAAAAAATTTTGAATTACGTAGATTTGGCCTATTTCTTTCTGCAACTGCAGCCTCTGGGAGCTACAGAATTTTCTGTGTCATAAAAAACTCTGAGAACTCTTTCTAGGAAAATTGTCCAGGATACACAATAAGAATTTTAATTGTTATGCAACATAGGCTTATGTTGAACTTTATGTAGTTGTTTTAATTTGCCCACGAAATCAAGGAGTTTGCATTTGGAAATAAATTTTCCAAGCAGGTTTGCACTTTTCCTCAAAGCAAAATGAATAGCTATAGTTTGGACTATAACAACATTTACTGTTTCACTAAATTTACAAAAAAGAAAATTGAAACAGGTAAGAAACTGGAGGAAGACTGTGAACAACACATATGAGAAAAAGGGGCAGGGGAAAGTTTGTGCCGGATTTTTTTTCTTTTTCTTTCAATACTGATCCTTTTTGTTAGAAGAAAGTATGTCTTCTATGACTATTAGTATTTAGCACAACAAACAACTCATCAGTTTTAACAGGAAAAAAATGAGACGCTTTCAAGAGCAATCAGGTACAACTATGAAGTGCAGATTTACAGCAGGGACTGAAGAGGCTCCAATTCCCTGCCCTAATTAATCATATTTCCCACCTTACCTTGTGGCTGGCATCCCAGGGATTTCCAGCCTAGAAACATATTTTTTCTCCAGCTCTTCAGGTCTGCTTGCCAGATACATAAATTAGAGAGAAACAGAAGTTTAGGCAGGAACCAAAAAGAAATGACACTGTCTCCCTGGAAGACAAACCTGACACTCCAGTCCCAGTCATGGCCCATGATCTACCACAGCTGCAAGAGAATCATTTCTGTTTCTTACACTGCTTGGGCAAATAACCAATAATTTCAAATTATCATTACATTTTGCTTAGATTTTGCAGAACTGCAGTTCCAGGGTACAAACTTTTTCTATCAGTTGGAAAAAGCACTGACTCAGATTTTCACAAAAAAGATTTTGAGATTCCCAGTGCTTTGTCTCCAGCACTGAAGTCTTGAAAATCCCTCCTTGCTTGCCAGAGTAACAAGCTAACTGCAATGGATGCTTCTGCAATTGGTTCTCCACAGATACTTCATCCCCTTCCTCCTGTAACTAGGAAACACAAAGCAATGTTCCCTGGAGGATAAAGTAATGACAGCAAAGATCTTTAAGCTTAAGCAACTTCCCCTTTCTGAAAGGGGGAGGGTTATAGAGTTCCATTTACAAGATGACAGCCAGCTTGATTTCTCCAAAAAGAAAACCCCTACAGTAGTTTAAAAAAGGCTCCCAGTCTTCTGCCAGCTCCTGGGGATCAATACAGCATTCTCATTCAACTAATTTCTCCCAGATCGCTGTGAGAAAGGACATGCTAAGTTGTTTAACTAGGGAAGAACAGTTGTTTTCTATCAAGCTGTGGTAGGGTATTTTTTTAGTTCTCTGGGCCCTGATTATGTCTTGTTCAGACCCAGGCGAATCTGGTGACTGTCACAGGAACATTCCAGAAGCAGCAAAGAACTGCACTGATCCTAGCAGGGCTTCTGCAATACAGAATGGACTGAAATTATTATGAAAGTGGTGCTTAACTGTAGAAGAAAGAAATACCTGACTAAGCATATCATGCTCTGTAAATGCAGATAAAAATACTGCACTCACACCAAGACACTTCCTTATACTTTTTAGAGAAATCTTACTTCCGTTGCTCCTTTAACAGTACAAAGTCAAATCAGTACATTGAGATTTTTTAGAAAAATGTGCTTAAAATTCAAAACTTAGGTCTCTACCTACTTAAAAAACAAAAAAAATCCAAGCAGGTATTTAGCTTGTTTGAAATTAGTGTGGAGGAAAACATGCTGCTCATTTGGAGACACATGCAGACCAAAGAAAGGGAAGGAGATGAAAGGTAGACAGAATCCTACTCCTTTCTGTGCTAGCCAAAAAAAGCCCAGTAAAACAAGCTGTTGAAGAATAAAACAATCATTCATATTTTTGGACATTACCCCTAGGGAAAAGCTTTGACACACCAGCAAAGTCTACTTACCTATGCTTTGCTTCCCTTACATAGCAAACATCTCAAGGTTCCACTTCAGGGGTTTTTGCTAGATGGAATTACATCCTTGTATTACAAGGTTCTGTAATTAATTTATTCTACTTGCTATAAATATGTCTCAGTAGAAAACCAGATGACAGAAGGAGCTGCATATTAGTAGAAATCACACACAACACACCATTTGTATTACTTATAATATCAAGAGCATTAAAATGAGAATCCCTTAAAATTACATTTAATCCTAATTGTTAGATTCTTCATTGTCAGAAGTAAAATCTTCTTAACATCTATGTAACTTCAAATAGTTTTTTTTTCTAATAGCAAGTCAATTCAACAACCACCTCCATGAAAATTTAACCATGTATGTGTAATGTACATAAATATATACTTGTCTGTATATATATGTATATAAAGGCTTTATTTCAATTTTTCACTCTGCCTGGTACACACTGATGACTTCAGTGCATAATTTACATTTCAAAGATACTTCAAATACAAAAATGCTGACTAGGGAAAATGTTAAAATTCAAGGATTATCACATCACTGTAGCCAAGATTTCTTGTGCTTTCTACTACTAAGGGGAAAAAACGGTGGCACAGTAAAAGCCCAAGACTAAAATTCAGACATCCTGCTCAGAATCTGTGTGCTACTCTGGAGTAGTAATCTACCTTTCTTTCCTCAAACAGTACTAATATCAATCCTAACTGCAAAAGATGTCTGCAGATGGAGTGCAAGATTAAACCTGTTTAGCACTGTCAAGGTTGACCTGGCTGGGTGCTGGGTCCCTTCCAGGGTGTACATTCACTGCACATACTCTTCTTACACAAAAAATAACCCATCTGCAGCAGCTGATGGCCACAGCTTCCATTATTCATCAGAAAGTCAGCTGGACCAGAGGTTATGTAACTGGGTAGCAGATTAAGGTTTGGGAAGGTTGTTTAGGTGGGATATCAGGAAAAGGTTTTTCACCCAGAGGGTGGCTGACCACCAGAGCAGACTCCCCAGGGGAAGTGGTCACAGCACCAAGACTGACAGAGTTCAGGAAGCATTTGAGCAATACTCTTGTGATTCTTGGTGCGTCTAGTACAGGGTCAGGAGTTGGATTCAATATTCTATGATACCACTACTGTCATCACGAACTCCACTGAGCATGAGTCCACAGGAATACACCGTGTCAGTCAACCCCAGTGCTGTAAGTCCATAAACCCAAAAGGATGTCACTATCAAATCATGGTGCTAACAATTACACAAATAAGAAACAAGAGATCAACATATTTCTGTTGTAGAGGATGAAGAGCTCCTGAGTGCCAAGTGTGAGCTGAGATAGGCCACTCTGCTCCATATCATGGCTGCTGATTTCAGGAGTCTGAAAACTGTCACTAGATCCTCATTCTCATCTACTTGTTTGGAGAATGAGAAGTTGCACTTCGTCCCTCTCTTCTTTAGCAAACATAGGGCTAGGTTGAGCAGTCATTAACCTGGAGGTGAGGTTTAACTCACCAGATGATTCGCTGAATTTGTACAGAAAGTCTCCTTTACAAACACTGCTGACAGCAGCAGAAAGAATACTGCCAGGCAGTTTTAGAAACACCAAATATGTAAAAATAACTATGCATTCATGATAGTGGTGCATTATTTACTAATTCTTCTCTTTACCTAGGACCAAGGCAGTGCATAACAAAGTTATCCCCATTACCTATTGCTATTCCTGCTGTGTTATCAGGTAAGGAATCTGGAGCATCTTAGCTTGGCACCCTTTGAAAGTGCTAAGCAAGCAACCTGCTGTCATTTAGCCTAACTGGCGAGGAACCCTGATTGCATCCCAGGACCTACATAGATGATAAAAATAAAAGTATTTAAAAAAAAAAAAAAAAGTAAATGGAGGAACAGAATGAGCTTAGCTCTCTGGTTGTCTTGTGAAAGACACTATTGTTGTTTTGAAGTTACAAATAAAAGAGGGAAAATTTTAAAGAGTTAAAACTGTGGGTTTTTTTAAAACTTCTGCTCTGTATTTCACTATTTAGTGATCAGACAATTCAGAGTTAAGGTAGAGAATAACCACTCCATGCACTTTAATCAAAGTTGGAAATTTACACAATATAAAAATCTTAGCCAATGACAAGTCCTAGAAAACCTCAAGTTGTTCACATACCTTTTTATTTTCTTTCCATTATGACCTTCTCCTACCCTATTCATGGACGTATCATATTCAAGACTGTAGAAGCCTACACAGCTTAGAACTCAGCTGTGATAGCCTTCACAAAAAGTGGGCTCTTCTGCCTCTATCAGAATCCTGGAGAGTGGAGAGGCTACACATAGCACACTCCCAGAGCTCCCAGTTATGCCAGCACAAAGAACAAGCTGAATCAAGAATTCCATTCTCAGCTTCCACCTTGCCTATTTTCCTTCTAAGTACACAGACAGCTCAAAGGCAGTTCACTGAGGTATCCCTGCATAAATGCTGATTTATCATTTCTGCTCTGCCTTAACATGTTCAGCAATGTTCAGATTGTGGCAAGCATGTTCCATATTACTGTTTCAACATTTCTAGTGGGTACTCTCAATGCTATGTATTCTACCTTTCTATTTGCAGTGACTGAAGGCACAGACCATGCTGTGCAAGCAAAAGTGGCTTTATTACACTAATCACCAGCATCTATACTTCTCTAACTTCTGTACACAGTTTTCCACTTGGACTCCTTTGCCCCTGTTCCCACAGCAATACAATCTTTTCAGTTATCAAGTCCCTGTTACATTCTTTTGCACCAGCGATGTCCTTCTAACATCCTCTCTCCTCAGAGTGATCCGAGTGGCCAGAGTGGCATCTGCACTTCTTGTTCTTGCCTTGAGTTTATCTCTTGTTGCAGTGTGTTTTATGCGTAATGGTTTGTTCCGTTCTTGCCTGTGTATTGTTGGTTCAGTCCCAAGTTGTATCCTCCCACCTAGCTGTCCATCTTGCCCTAGTCCTGCCCCCTGATACAGAATGTTCCCTGTCCCTCCTCCTACTGAGTTGTCAATCCCACCTTGTGCCAGCCCCTGTCTCGGAAATCCCGTTACTGGAAACGCCATTGGTTTGTGTGAACTGTTCCCCTTGCCCTGTGCATCCTCATTGGTTCAGGTACTGTAAACCCCACCTTGTGATCCTCCCCAGTCCCTTCCCTAATGGGTGAAAATTTGTACCCAACCCTAGATCCTCCCCTGTACAAAAGTCCCTGCACACCAGGGCTCAGTATCTTTTTGTTCCTGGACCCTCCTTGGAAATAAACCTCCTTGGAAACAATATGGAAGACCTCCACCTTGTTGCGGTGTGTGATTGAGGTTTTCACATTTGTATCTGTATTTTGTTTATTTGTCTGTACTTGGTTTGCGCCTTCCAAAATACCCCCACCCGTACACCCCTGATATCACCTGGTATCACCCTGTTCTGGACCCACCCCTTTTCTACCCCCATTGGCCCAGAGTGTGCTCCTCCCAGGTGCGACCTGGTAAAAGAGCACAGGGGCCCAAAGCCTGGAGTTCTGGCAAGTGCACTCCTGGCACATGGAGCTGCACTGAATAAACACCTTCCAACCCAAGCCAGAGCCCACTCTGTTCTTCCAGCCTTAACCACGCTCAGCCAGCAGAACTGGGGGACCCACGAACTGTTCAGGTTGGTCTGGGAACTGCTTTAGCCAGTAAGCAGCCCCCACGGGAGAAACCAACCCACATCCCCTCATCCTTGTTTCTGCCCTCGGTGCTTCAGCACACCACTGTGCCATAGAATCAGAATCATTAGGTTGGAGAGACCTCTGAGATCATCAAGTCCAACCCAACTCTAACCTCAAATAAACCATGGCACCAAGTGTCTTTTGCACTAGAGTCTTTTCCTAAACACATCCAGGGGTGATGACTCCACCACCTCCCCAGGCAGACCATTCCAATACTTGATTACCCTTTCTGTAAAAAACTTTTCCTTTTATCTAGCCTGTATTTCCCTTGGCACAGCTTAAGACTGTGTCCTCTCATTCTGTCAGCTGCTCCCTGCAGAAAGACACCAACCCCCACCTGACTACAGCCACCTTTCAGGAAGTTATAGAGAGTGATAAGGTCACCGCTGAGTCTCCTTTTCTCCAGGCTAAACAACCCCAGCTCCCTCAGTCATTCCTCACAGGGCTTGTGTTCCAAGCCCCTCATCAGCCTCGTTGCCTCCTCTGGATGCGCTCAAGCATCTCAACGTCGTTCCTAAACTGAGGGGCCAGCACTGGACACAGAACTCAATGTCCTTCCTAAACTGAGGGCCCAAAACTGGACACAGCACTCCATGTCCTTCCTAAACTGAGGGACCAAAACTGGACACAGCACTCAATGTCCTTCCTAAACTGAGGGACCAAAACTGGACACAGCACTCAATGTCCTTCCTAAACTGAGGGACCAAAACTGGACACAGCACTCCATGTCCTTCCTAAACTGAGGGACCAAAACTGGACACAGCACTCCATGTCCTTCCTAAACTGAGGGGCCAGAACTGGACACAGCACTCAAGGTGTGGCCTCACCAGTGCTGAGTACAGGGGCAGAATGACCTCCCTGCTGCTGCTGGCCACACCATTCCTGATCCAGGCCAGGAGCCATTGGCCCTCTTGGCCACCTGGGCACACCCTGGCTCATGTTCAGCTGCTGTCACCAGCAACCCCAGGTCCCTTTCTGCCTGGGCACTGTCCAGCCACACTGTCCCCAGCCTATAACATTGCAGGGGCTTATTGTGGCCAAAAGGCAGGACTCAGCACTTGGACTTATTAAACTTCATTTTCTTAGACTCTGCCCATCCATCCAACCATTCCGGGCCTCTCTGCAGAGGCCTCCTACCTTCCAACAGATCTACACACGCTCCCAGCTTGATAGTCTGCAAATCTACTAATGAAAGACTCGATACCCTCATCCATGTCATCAATGAAAATATTAAACAAAAATGGCCCCAATACAGACTCCTGAGGTACACCACTGTAGAGGCAGAGAGCAAGTCCTGCTCTGCTGTTACTCAGATCACATTGCATCTGGGAGTCGGCCACTCTCGGCAAATTGTCAGGACCTGTGGGCAAATCCAGCACCGTGTCAATTTCTCCCATGGCTTCCACTGAACCAGGGCCAGGAGGTCAGCGGTGCTTCCCAGCTCAGCTGCTGTAGCTGTCTGATCTTCCATACCCTTTTATGGTGTCATTATCTTTCCTACTTTAGAGGAATAATCATACTCTAGAGGATACTTTGGAGGATCATTGAGTTAACAGCAACACTTACTGAAATAACCTGAGTGGGTGAAGAAAAAGGATATGGCAAATGTAATTACGTCCTATTCTTTTTCATCAGGCAAGATGCTACATCATGCCTGCACTGAATGTCATGGACTTGATTTCAAAAACTAAGCACCTGTAACTTCTGCTACTCTCAACTATAGCATTAGATGACAAGCCTGAAAAAGAGGTTTAATAAAAACAGCAAATCCAGGTGGGAATTGACTCGGAGACTCAAAGCTGACTTCTAAGTCTCTTTCTATCAATGTTTTCATATATGATTGTGTATTTGTGCACTATTGCTCCATGGAACCACAAGCTGAAACAAAACCTTGCTGCAAAATGATTTCTATCACTTTCAAGAGTCATGAGTTCTAGTACTCTTTTTCTATTTCTTCCTTTCCTCTAGTAGTGCAAATCCATAGAAAGCAGTGGAGCTGCTTCTGACTTACAATGCCATAAGAGAGTATTAGGAAGCAGAAGACAGGTGGTTGTACAAGAAGCCTTGTATTTACATGCCATCAAACTACAGATCCCTTTCTCTTTGTCTGATGTGGATAATTGCCTTCTCATTTTTACATCAGAACAGAGTGAACAGGTATTGTTTACAAATGTAACTGCCTTTTCAGAACTGATTGCAGAAATTATGCCAAAACTGCAATTGTGAACAGCTTGCAAGGATCACCATGTTTCATGGGTGCTTCCCATGCAGACAGCTTGGAAATAAGCTCTATCCTGACAGAGCATATGGAAGATGATGGTGCTTTATAGGATGCAGAAAGACTTGGGGAACTGACCAAAGGATTGTGCCTCCAAATGCGAGAAAAGAGATGCACTTGAACAGGCATTGCTGTTGTGCCAGAGGATTTAAAGATAGTGAAGAGAATTGTTGGTCTGTTTAGTGCCCTGCAGGGACAAAGACACTCATGGTTATTAGTGGAATTTATTTCTGGGTTTGCAGTCTCCCACAGTGTATCAAAGAGTATCAGTTCAGAAAGGCAGCAACATTTTCTCCTTTTCCTTTACTGGCAATCTACTGTGGTTGTCATTAATCACCCTGACAATATGAAAATGCAGCATTATTCTGTTAAGCATTTCTATGCCTTCTGATTTTTCACTTATCTACCATGTTGTCAAATGCCATACACACAGACAAGGCACACAGTTGTGTGTAGGTAAAAAGGAAAAAAAAAAAAGCTTAAAGCAATCATAATTAAAATATCTGGACCTAGGGTGCATTCGACCTTTATGTTTTTTAACTTCATTTTCTTGCTTGACTATATTATTGATTTGATTTTATTAGCATAGTGGCTTTTAAAATTAATATTCTTTGTAAGATGTTAGCAAGTCTTTAATCTGTTTAGGAAAAACAGAAATACTTTTTCCATGATGTAAAAGCCTCAATGGTAAATTCCTAATCCCACCATTTCTACACTGAAATCAGAGGGGACAATAGAAGTAAGTCACTAATTATGGAAGAGCCTTAAAAAGTCCAGAGAAAAAGGTTCATGGAACAGTGGGTGTCTGTACCATATTTTTGTGTTACATGAGTGCCTGTGAAACTGAGTGGAAAAGAACAACTCAGTGATTCCCCAGATTTATGTTTGATCTTGCTTTCCAGCTAGTCAGAGGGTATTTTGTATCCTGACAGGACAGAAAAATACTCTGGAAAGATGGAAAAAACCACTTCTCCTGTTAGCCAGTCCTGCACAGCACTGGCAACACAGCAAAGCCACTAGGCAGCCCTGCCCCCAGGGGTGCAGTGCTCAGGGGAGAGCAGGGAGGGAAGAAAATGAGGAAAAACAGGAAAAAAAATCACCAAAAAAAGAGCAAATATTTTCCAAACACTTTGTTATTTCTAACATCTGTCACAGGTTCTCACTTCAGTACCTCCTTATGTTCATAAAGGACCACCTTGAGG
Organism: Argya squamiceps; assembly: GCA_037834095.1. Taxonomy (NCBI): domain Eukaryota; kingdom Metazoa; phylum Chordata; class Aves; order Passeriformes; family Leiothrichidae; genus Argya; species Argya squamiceps. The sequence continues at coordinate 105,519,075 of JBBMKD010000001.1, forward strand.
GAAGGACTCCTATGGGTAGAGTGTCAGGATGGAATTTAAGGTTCACTTCCTGGCAAATAAGAAGATTTGTATCTAACCTTTAAAAAGCATCTCACCATCATAGCTCTTCCTGTCTTATTTATGAACTGACAATAATTTTTTTAGGATGTTTTGATTTGATTTAGCCACATTTGTTAAGGAAACTAATTAATAGGCTAAGAGGACTAGATATGGAATTAAGAACTATTTAATCCCTAAGACATGTTCTATTACTGCTTATGATCTCTTTGCATGTCATCATTAACCATATGACATCTGAATAGAAGTGTCTTGTGCACAGGCAGAAAACACTTCTGAAGGTTTTGCCAACGAGTAGTCAGGAGAGAATCTCATGGATCATGGGAAAGCAATGTGTCTTGAGTGGCCCTATAACACCACAAATTCGAGCTTTAATTGCAGAATGTCTGCCATTAAAGAAGACAAAATATGCACAACCTTACAAAAGGGCAGAGTCTGGCTTTGAAAAACCAAAATATTCAAAAAATGTCTTGATGACTTCTAGAAAATTCTATTATGTAGTAAAACCTGCAAATTAATTTGACTGATTATTTTTTTAGTTCTACAGGGAAAACAATCACAATTACTGCATTTTATATGCTATAATAATATAGGCAGTCTATATTAAACACTGAAGCATGTTATTAGATCTTTCTGCAAAAGATTAAAAATTTAAACATTTAAACAAAAATATTTTAAATATTTAAAAATAGATTAATAGTTAAACTGTTTTTTCAGACTACATACCTAAACTATTGATTTACCTGAGTTAACGAGTTTAGATTTTTACTGCTTTAGAACACAGCAATGATTCTGGAAGTTGAGATTTACTATTTTTGCCAGCATTTTCAGACATCTCTTTTAAAAATCAAGGTGACAATTTTATCATATTGAAAACACTAAAAGCATCATACAATTCTGAGATGATGGATAAAATTTGAGACAGCTACTGAAAAAATACTAAATATATGAATCCTAGAATTTTTTGAAATGTGCTAGCTTCTAAACAGCTATTGAAACTGCGCTTACATTGTTGGCTTCTTTCTTCTTTGCTCTGAGAATGGAAACAGGCATTTATTTCTACTATTGGGAATATATGTTAAAAAATATTGATTTTATGTCTATTTAAGGAATATTTAGAATATCCACAGCTACATCTTCCTTATATTTTGCTTTTCTTTAACTATGTAAACCGAGAAAACATACAACTATTGATAGCCTATTTTTTCTTCAGTATATTCTCTCATTTTGTTTGTAGAAAATTCAATTTCACATTACCATATCACTTCTCAGTCCATATGATTTCTTTCTCAAAAGATATAAGACTATCACGAGACACATACTGATGAACTCATAGGATCTGACACCTCTCATGCGTGTATTTCTGGGCATGTGTGAATACCTCAATCATAATAATATTATCAGAACAGAAGGCAAAAATTCAGTTCAAGTAGTTACGATCACTGCAGAAGAAAACAGGGAACGAGGAAGAAGAAAACTCTCCCCCTCGTGGCAAGGAAGTAGCACAAGCCAACTCCTTTATTAGGCTGGTATTAAACATCAGTGTCAAAAGTTCTGATCTGAACTAAAGGAATTAATGTGCCTGATAAACCAGTCGAAGGCCTCCTTTTGCCCAGGAAGATGAGTTCTCTAAAGCCCTGTACCTGAGACTAACTTGGCAAAACCACTTGGAAAGCTAAGCTTTATGGCAGCCAAGAACCATGCAAATAGGTGTTTTTACCTAAAACCACTAAACTTTCAGTTCTGCAGAATAAAGTGCTGCATTAGTCAATAAAATCTGGACCATAAAGCCTTATAAAGATTAAGTTTCTTCACCCTTTCTCCAAATGGTTCCAAATACAACTGCAATGTCTGTCAACCTGAGAGCAAAATTAGAATGGAGCAGCTAAAAGCACTTTCATACATGCATGCAACTACACACACGAAGATAAATGTACAGAGGATTTACCTTGGAAGGCAAATTTATGGCCAGGAAAAACAGTTCTGGAGCCAGACATAGCACTTTACAATAATAGCTAGTAAAAATGGTGGAAGGAAGCTCTTTGTTTAATAGTGATAAAGGAAAATCAAACATTATCATTTTTAGAATTTTATTAACTAGAACTGACAATAAAGAGTTTGAACATCTGAAAGAAACACTGTGAATAAAATGATGAAGTATGAGACTTAGAAGACATTTCTGAAAACCTGCATAGATATAAATAATATTCACGGTTTCTGGTTTGTTGAGAAGCAGGTACTTGGTTTTCTGAAAATTTTTAAATTTTTAAAAGTTCAATAAATCTAAGCCCATTCCTAGATAAGATGGACAGACACTGCAGGATCACAGAACAATAACCTCTGATTATTAACATATACCAGAGGTCTATATCAAGCAGATTCTAGAGAGAGACTGCAGGAAATCTTACTGATGAATGCATGAGACTTTAGATGTCCCAAAAGGAGAATACTTATATCAGAAGGTCCTGATTTCTTCGCAGGATTTCCCACCAGATGCAGTACCCACAACCATTCAAATAAGCATTATGCATTTTCTTCATGAGTATGACATCAGAGTTCTATAAGAATAAAACTGCATAAAGTCTGAAAAATATAATGAACGTAGAAAAAAGGAGAAGGACCAGCAGGATCCCCCTGCCCTTTGTGCTTATAAGCATGATTGAAGAAGGTGAAGTCCTAGAATTAGATAAGGGCAAGTCAAGAATTATGTCACAGAACCCAAACCCTACAAGTCTTTTCCCCCAGCCAGGCTGCACACCAGGACACTGAGACAGCAAAGGCTTTACAGCCCAAGATGCCATTGGGTTTCTGGGCTGCAAGTGCATGTCGCCTGCTCATAACTAATTTTTCATCTACCAACAACTCCAACAAGGTTGTTCTAAAGTCCATCACCCATCACAGTTAAATCAGAGGTGTAAAAGCCAACATGGTTAGTCACAGAGCTGCCATTCAGAGGGAGCTAAATAGGGCTGAGCCTACAGCAATCCCGTTAAATTATTCAAGAAATGTGAAGTCCAGCACCTGCGAAGGAAGAGCCCCTTGCAAGAATATAGTTTGGAAATTGACTGGCTGGGAATTAGCTTTGCAAAAAGGGATCTGGGGTCCTGTGGGCAGCAAGTGGGACACAAGCCAGCAGTGTGCCTTGTTAGCCAAAACAACCAAGTATATCCTGGGCTGCACTGGCAGCAGCACAGCCAGCAGACTGAGAGAAAAGACTGCCCTTCCTCACTCAGGTCTCACTGGGCCACATCCAGAGCACTGTGTACAGTTTTGCACTGGTAAAAACAGGACCTGAAAAATCTGGAGTGGGTTCAGCAGGACAACACCACAAAGTCATGGGGCTGGGGCACTTGTTCTGTGAGAAGGTCATTGAAGAGCTCCAGTCAGGCTCTTCATGGGGGGCACAGTGTGAGGATGAAAGACAACAGGTACAAAAGCAAATGAGCGGTTTAGCTAGATGCATGGAAAAAAATACTGCACCATGAGGACAGTCAAGCTGTGGAACAGATTCCCAAGAGGTTGGCCAGTCTCTGTTGGTGAAGTTCTTTAAGACCTGTCTGGCTAAAGTAACCTGGTCTATTAGTGTTGACCATGTTTTGTGCAGAATATTAGTCTGAGAGAGTCCCTGATGGTCCTTCCAACTGGAATTATTCTAATTCTATGACTAATTAAGGAAATGAAAACTCTCTAAGTCACCATAGCTAGATCTTACACAGCACTTTGATCAGTAGCTCAGGACAAAGGTGTAATCACCCAGAGATAAGTTGCTAAAAGGATTTTTAGTGAATGTTTTATGACTAACAGGCTAAGCAAATAAAACCTAAGGAAATGAAACTTCAGTGATTACGCTGTCCATCATTTGTGTCCAAGAATAAATTTTCTAGCCTTTTAGCCAATTTCAGCCAAATCTGAGAGAGAAGTCTCAGAGGTAATTGTGCTGTTATAGGATTTTGTAAAACTGGTTGCTGCAGAGAAGAAAGAACACTTTACTTGTTTTAACACTCAAAAAAACCAAGCAGAGGGTCCCTGAGTTTCATTTTGATTGGCAATTGTATTCTAGCCATCCAGCTAATGCATGGACAGATGCAAAATATAGGTAAGGTCTATTCAATGGGAATTACATGTGAATTTTTTGCTTTATTGTTTTTCAATATTGGTACCCACATCTTTTTAATTTTCTTGCTGTCATACAAGACTTGTGAACAGAAAGAATAAATCAGATAATCTGACTAGAATTGAGGCTATACAATCTTACAATGTTATTCTTATGTTGCCCTAATAGATAGAGCATTGCCTCAAGGTCTTAATGGAGTTATTACTAAACCAAATTTTCCTGAGTGATATCAGCCTGAATGATATAGGAGAGCACCAAAATAATTGTCACTCATTTTATTTTAGTGTAAGTGTTGAAAGAATATTTTCAACCTTACACTAAGAATTAATCTCTCTTTTACTAGAAAAGCAACTAGACACTTAAAATAATTACCAATCAGATGAAATAATGAAAGTCTAATCCAGAAGGAAATAATATATTCCAGGAAGAAACAAAGACTATCACATTGAAAAGAACTACTTGCAATGCATCTATGGCACAGTCCCCTGCAGAAACCCAGGAGATAAGGGGTTAAGCATGTCTGAAACACCAACACCCATGGAGCCAACCAAGGGTTGTTGATGAGAACACACTGTGAGTAAGAACAGCATGTGGCTGAGGAAGGGACCAGGCAGAGGCAGGGCAGCACTTTCCTGGGACAATTGTCCTTGTTCTGGCTCCTGGAACAGAGAACAACACAGTACAGGGCAGGAATGAGGTCGAGGAGAGGGCATGAACTGTTGGCCAAAGGGACAGCCCAGTAGTCTTTATTCCCTGATCAAGACTCCTAAAGTCCTCCACAAACTCTCTGACCTATTTTCAGAGAGGTCTAGAACAAACTGATGATGATAACTAATTTGTATAGAAAGCAAGAAACTGAGCTCTGGGGTGGGGAAAACTTAGTTTTAGAAAGGTGTCTCCACAAAGCCTGGGTGGTGCTTGCCCCATCAGCTGGATCCCTGCAGCCCTTTCTCTCTTTCTCTCTCTTTCCTTCTCTTTTTCTTTCATTCTCTGTCTTTCTTTCTCTCTCTCCCTCTCTTAAATTTCTTTCTCCGTCTTCTCTTTCACCTGACCCCTTAGTCAAAACCCACCACTGTGTACTTATACTATAACAAACTTACACCAATGTCCACCATGTGTATAATTTAGTAACAAAATTTTGTAAGTGTTTATGGCCCATCTGACTTTTGTTGTTCCTTTTTGAAAATGGCATCTATAAATCTAGGGTACTCCCTTCCTTTTAAGGATGGGATGCCACAGCCCCCCAGAATAACAGCAAACAGATAACAGGTATTTTGCTTGCTTTTACAAAACTTCCCTGTAATACTCTGCTTCAATTTAAGAAGGAAGCTTTTTTTTTCCTACGTAAAACAATATTCACAGTTCCACAGACAAATTTAAAAAAAAAATTAGAAAAGGCTAAATTAATCGCAAGGATCAAAATTTTGGGGACTGGAATCTAGTCTACTAACATGTATTGTGCCTGGTGCTATAAGAATTAGACAAAGTAAACAGTTTTTTTCAGTTCCATTGCCATAACATTTTGGATAACACCAGAAATATTGACCAGCTTTCACCAAAATCACCTCAAACACTGACTTGCCCATAAAGAAAAGAAAAATTGAAAGCTGACCACCCCCAGTGAATTACTGAAGGTCACCAGGACAGAAAGCTGGACCTTGTAATCTCAAAACTATTGGTACCGAGGTCTATGACTAACACAAAACTTGCTGCTTTGTCTCTTTGGCGCATAGGGGTATATAATAAAAAATAAAATATTAATAAATAAAATTAATAAAAGAAAAAAGTTCCTTTCAAACTGCCTTGGAGGAAGAAAGAGAAAATTATATTTATTAGATGACAGCAACAACGTGTAGTGAGAGCTGAGAAACAACAGTGATGAAAACTGTATAAAACAGAAAACTGAAACTTCTGACTTTAGCTACAGATGTTAAAAGACTAGGCTCCCTCTACTGTCAAAAATGCTTTCCCAAGAGGTGCTTACAGGGAGGTGTACACTGCACCATGGCAACTAGAGAGCAGCGATTCCTTAAAAAGCTTCAAGGGAATTCTGCAAAGGAGCTCCCCTTTGTACATCCAATATGCATTGGACCTAATGGCAGCTCCTGCAACCTCATCCTTCATCCAGTGCACAGCTGACCCAGCTAAATATTCATCCAGCTAAAAGATTCTGGCACAGCACAATGCAATGATTCAATACCAACAGTGAAAGTACACCTTATTTGTCAACACTTACAGAAGGTAATAGAAGTCACTGCAAATAAAGCTTGGGACCTGAGGATATCCTGCAGTTCTCTTAGGCTATATCTACATGGATGGATGCAGCTGAGCATGAATGAGCTCTGCCTGTGCTTTGAGATGGCTGGCTATAAATCAGGACTATCTGTGAGTGCACTAACACAGCATTGCCCCTAAAGCAAATATACCCTTCATTCCAGCTGTGTCTCACAGCTTATGACACTGACCACAATGTCATTTTTTGTGGTGTATCTGACATGAAGGCCCAAGACAGTTCATCTCCAAATGGCTCAGAGTCTATTTGCTTCTGCCTGCATTTCTCTTCATACATATTTGCATTCCCATAGTTTTACAGCCCACATATTCATGACTAAGCCATAACATTTCCCAGACATTTCAGTGAAAATCTTTGTTTGTACAGCAGAAAAAGGCTCTACAATAATTCCTGTATGAATGTGGTGCAGCTTTGTCACTGAGCGTTTTACAGGAAAGTTATGCTAAGTTATGCTAATTGTCAGGCTTGAGGGTTGGTGATTTTAAAACATACAAGATTATTTTTCAGCTGAAACACTTTCACAGCACAAACACATGCAAGATTATCTCCTCTACTTATTAAAGGAAATTCTGAATTTATTTTCACTTCATTTTACAATATAGTCACCTTCAATTACCATACCAAGAATTTTCCATTTTAAACTCTTTAATTACACTATGAAAGTGAATTAATAAACATAGGTCTTTTCCCAAAAGCTACAGTGTTATTTCTTATCCTATCTCAAATTTGCTATTTAAGTTTTACAAATAACTTTAGATTTTACTTATAGCTGTTCCATTGAGAAGATGATCTTATATATAGTACCTCATGAAAAGAGACATTTTAATGGCCATATATAAGGTAAAAAAATATTTTACAGTTTTGCTATAAATTTAATCTTTTTCGTTATAAACAAGGTGACGAAAATATTTCTATATATTTTGTGTTTCTTTACGTTATAAAAATTGACCGAAAGCCCTATCTGGATTGTCCATAATAGAACACTTATATGTTATATTACACCTGCTTGTTATACATTATTTTTATACTTATTTGCAAGCAATTAAGCAACCAGTGAAACTTATCAATGCATTAACTTGATGGTGCAATATTATGGGGGCAAATTAAGTGGCAAATTTGTTGCAAGAATTTGATTATAAAGCAACTGCTATGGAGAGCATTTTTGTACAGTAAGCAGGGTATGGAAGTAAATTAATGCTGGCTGCAAGAGTCAAGCATTATAAGCCGCCTTTTTCAAAATCTAAATGAACAATTTGAGTCACTGTGAGAGAAAGCAAGGGAAAAAAACCCTACCCTGCATGTAACTAAGGCATGGTAGCTATTCTGAGATTAACATTAGAAAAGAAATAATTTTCTTCTCTCATTGGGGATGAACTAATCTCTTCTTGTCTTCACTTTCACCTTGAATCCTAAGCCAAGGGTAATTCTAATAACAAGACTTACAACCTGAACAGAAATATATGAGCAGATATTTTTTTGGAAGAGAACAGCCACTATTTCTCACTTTCTCTTAAAATACCTATGCCTTCCACTAGTTGCTTTTCTTCCTGTACAGAAACAAAGCCAGCTAACACTCATTTTTGTCATTCGCTTTGTCAGAGTTAAAGCGAGTACAAAGAAATGCTGACTGGGCTTAGTGAAAGAGATATATAACAACGTGTTTAGATATAAATTAAACTGCACTGTTTTGTTATATTTTCTAGCTTAAGATTAATCTTCCCTAATTTTATCTGTCCAAAAGTAATGTCTCTAGTCTTATCTTGCCTGGTCTCCCTGAAGAGTCAGCAGACCCAATATATATAGTGGAGGTTACCTGTGAAATGATTGCCTGGTAGTGTTTAATTGAGAAAGAACATAGGCAAGTACTGTAAAACAGGTAACTAAAACTTGAGTAGCTGAAGGTAGGTCACATGACTCATATCTTCAATGACTTCACATTTACAGAGCATTCTTAGTGCCACAGATGGAAACTGGAAATCCACAACTGAGAAACTCTGGGAAGGAAAACATAAATAGCCTGAGCGGCTCCTTAGTATGTCTAATTAAAGAATCACCTAAAATAATGCTCTTTTGATGTTCCTTAAGATAGATATGGCACTCAAAGCTACAATACCATTTTCTTAAAAGTTCTAAACGTGTCCCTTTAATCTTTCTTTGCAAGGCTAAATAGTTGTATAATGAACAGTCACTAGGGGATTCAGACTTAGGCATGGTTTTATAGTGGAATGTTAATGAAAAATCTATACAAGATTGTCATGGGATGAATGAGAGAGTTGGGCCCCTCTGAAGTAAGAGGCTGAGGCCATAAAAGAAGGGTTGAGGTATCTAAATGTTTCTGGAAATCTATATTCAATAAAATAATTTCCTCAGTATTCTAATATCTGGGTTTGCACTTGTCAGTTGCTTATAGAAACTACTCCGAGAAAACTATACTCTTAATACATCATTTTGGCTGAATGCAGATCTCTTAATATTATATTTCTGTAATTCATACTATACAAGAAGAGCACAGAAGCTGGATCTGATTCAGATACCATAGACAGGCATGTCCTGAAGACTTGCTGGATCTGCAGTAATTCAGAACATAGTCAAGTTGCTTACATTTGAAAAATTAATGTATCTCATTTTTTTTCTAATATCTTGATCCACGGATCAGATTAGTTCTCAACTCAAAAGAATATTTATCAGTAAGGGTTTATGACACCTTCTACTATGTGGTCTTAGAAATATTACCACAAAATTTTATTTCTCTAATAATGAATAAATTCTTTATTTTTAATAAATGTTTTTCCTTCGGCCTTACCAAAGTAATCAACAGCTAATTTAAGGTTATTGAGCAGAAGTTGACGGTTGTACTGTTATCCAAAAAGGAAACTAATTCTTACTATAAACCTATTAACTATTTCTTTATGGTTTACTCTTGTTACTATAAAAATTGCTAGTTGTCTGTGAGTTTTATAAAGCCATCAATGTATTTTTATTGTAATTATTATGGATTTGCCTTTTTTTTCTGATATAAGATTTGCATTTCACTTTTTTCTACTTTTCAGAATTATCAAGAAGCACTGTCTAAAGATATCTGATATGAACTTCCCCAAATTCTCCCACAACATTTAATTTTTAGTAGATTTGAGATTATTTAGATGTGCATTAATATAGTCTGTAATGTAGGCCCTGGAAGATAATTCTTAAATAAGACATGAAAAAGGCAACAATTAGTTGCCTGGCATTAATATGAGAGGTTCATTAGAATTTTATTTGTCCTCAAGAAACAGATTCAAAAATATTCAAGATCTACAATATCTGTAAAATTTTCATACTTCACTTTCGAATTATATTCATTTGAGTATTTTTTGAATTTTTTTGCCTTGTATGTCTTCTTTTTTCTTCCTCTTTTTTTGTTGTGATTTTTTTTTTTTTACATTCTCATCTGCAATTCCTAAAGAAATATTTTAAATTAACATCTATTCTGGAAAACTTTGTTGCACTTCATTGATTCAATTACTTCTGGCAGTTTCAGTGCTCCCTTAATTTTAGAGAGCACTTGTTTACAGAAGCAAGACATACACATAAATATCCTGGAAAGACAATATCCTGAAAAGACAAACAAGATCTTTTACAAGTGCTGATAAGATTAAAAAGTTATATAAGACATTAATTTAAAAGTCTATCTTCGATTGTGATCTTTTTTCAAAAAACTATATGTTATCATTTAAGGTATATAGGGACATGGTGTTAGTGTCACTTCATAAATAATCATGATTAATACAAAAAAAAAAACACCCAGTATTTAAGACTGCGGGAAAGAAGGAAGACTGTTGAGAAATTCCAGTTCAAGGACAGAAAAAAAAGTGACATCTGAGTGACTATTCTAATTGGCACTGAAACTTTACCTTTCAAAATTCAGATTCTATTATCTTAATACAACTGTTGGAAAAAAATAACATAAAAATTTAGTATCAAGCAAAGGTTGAAGTTATAAATTATATCATAAATTGCTCTTTAGCTCACAAAAGACAAATCACGTCACTGCTGTTTCCTGGAGTTTGCTTTACACTCATAAAAGTGAAACCAAGGAAACAAATTCCAATAGGTGTAAGATGATGTCACTCCCATTTTTCTGTTGGAAACACAATGAGTAACCACATTCTGAAATTAATTGGAATAGAAAAGAAAGTGACTCCTATCAAAGAACCGTGCTTAGATATAGTCTTGACTTAAAAAATTAGTAAGTGAAGTGTTTCACTGTATTTGTGAAAAAGTAAAAGTTTGCATTTATCCTAGGTTTCTAAAGCCACTGGAAGAGTACTCCAGGATGACCACAGTATTTTGGGATGTTTTTTCCAGTGAAATTTTGTCTGTTGTATTACAGTGAGTACAATATGAACTCTTATTTAAATACAGGAAACATGCTAAAGTAACAGTGTGGAATAAGGTTTTGAAATACAGTAGAAGTGCACTTGTAAAGCTATTTGAGTACTTACCATTCATAGTGTATTTCTGTCAAACTGGCACAGGCTTTGCTACAAAACAAACTGAAAATCTATTTTGATTTCTAATTAAAAGGAACTCACTCTAGAGTTAATTACAAAGTATCTAGATACGAATCAGGACTTCTAGGAAATCAATTTCACACAAAAGAATGCAACATCAAGGTTTCTAATGGCTTCTATGAGATTTAGAGTAAGCTCTCTGCTGGTAACTGCAGTGGTAAGGAAAGCTGCTTTGTTCTTCTATCTGTCATGGTGGTAGTTGACTTTTCATTTATTAAAATAATAATTTCCATGCTATTATAAGCCTTTGATTTCATAAAACCAGTATTCAGAAATGAACATGGTTCCAGTATATTTGTTCCTGGTACCTTTCAAACATGGAATACTCCCATTCACTTAGACACGCTTCCTTGAAAGCAAGACAGCTCCAATAATAATTCCAAAACTGTCCTTTAGCATCATCATCAATAGCACATCTCCTAAACACAGCTTCATCCATGTCTCAAGGGCAGAGTTACACTGATGTTTTCACCCCTTACAGACACAAACTGCTGGAAGTAAAATGCTAAAGGCCATATTGTCTTCCTTCACTCATTCCCTGGATTCGGGTGCAGTCCAAATGCACCTCACAAAACAGCAGGAGCTATAGGGACCATCTAGAGTTCAAACAAAACCTCTTAAACAGCTGCCCAGTAAGGCTGACACCAAACCCAAAAGATTTAAATAAAAAAAGAAAGGTGTGTGAATCAGACAGCAGTCAAGCTTATCATCACCTTGAGTTGCTGTCCATCATACTGAACAAGGATAAGTCCCCCAGGGCAATGCCAGCTGGACAGTAATCATACTTTACAGTTCTCTAGTGCCTTTATCTGATGACCTCGAAATACTTGACAAGCACCAATTCATTTCACCTCACAAGACTTCTGCTGCTGGCTAAATACCACTACAGCCTAAATAATGAATAATTGAGTGTCAGTGATGATAGTCCAAGCTTTCAACTAATAGTGAATTGCTGCCCTTGCTATGCACCAGCAGCAGAAAATGCCTATGAGGAGATTCCAAAGGTTTCTCAGAGACTGGTCTACTAAAACAGTAACAGGCTGGGAAAAGCCAGTCTCTAGGGAAAAGAGATTCCAAAGGTTTCTCAGAGCTTGGTGTACTAAACCAGTAAGACTTTGGGCAAAGCCAGTCTCTGGGAAAACCTCAACACCAAATATCTTCTGGTCTTAATATCTGTGTGAACAGATTTTTTTCAACCTCTTTTCTAATTTATGCTTCATTTTCATTCATGGCATCACGATTTACAAGGATTTTTCTTACCACATCAGAACAGGACTTGCTGTTTGAAAAAAACAAAACCAAAATAACAACAGGCACAGAAGACGAATTTGTAAACTTTACCAGATTATAACTGTCTCAGTTTCTTACACTCTAAATGTTGAGACAAAGCAAAGATGACACAAAGATTACTGACTTACATTTTTTCTATTAATCTCTCTGATTATTATTTTTTTAAGCTTTACTCTCTTCTCTCTCCAGCAATTTAAAATCAAAGCTAGTGACTGGCTGACAGTGGAAATAATGTCTCTAGGAATCTGTAAAGTGACAGCTGTTTACCAATATTTCTAAACAAAGAAAACATGAGTTACCAAGGATTGGATTGTAGAACAGTCAGTGCAGACTAAATCCACATGAAGTATTTTTAACCTTCCAGTAACCCCTTATGTGTTTAGAATCATATAATATACTATAATTAATGCAATAATTATTTGCACATTAAGCTAATTTTTTGTATAATAATGACAAAGTTTTTAACAACATTTTCTTAGATAAGTAATATTTCAAAACATATGTGCAGTGCAAAAAGTGATATTCTATCAAATATCAATCTATTGTCTTTTGAGGTGGCATATCAAATAAAAATTTTACTGTCAAGTTTTCAGCATTGCCTGAAGAGCCAATTCTGTAAAATTCTTTCAAATGGAAAGTTTCAATGAAAGGAACTAGTGATGTATAGATACATACACATATAATGATTTTCATTATCAGATTAATGTCGTTCATTCTCAGGAGAACTGTCAAGGACTTTTCTGTGGTAACTCAATAAATGCTTGAAAGTATGACGTTTTAATCTAAGGCAAAGTTATTTGTTAACTCTTAAATACTCATACTGGAAAAAAGGTGTATCATAAATCATAGCGATTTTTGTACCATTACTAGTTTAGTGATTCCATGTATGTGATAGGTGGTCAAAATATTTTCATATTTTCATTTTTCCAAAAACACCCACAAATTAAATTACAATTCTATATAAATGTTCTATGCTTAGTTAGAAGAAAGTATTGTTTATGACAAAAAGAAGCAAAAAATACAATCATCAACGCAAGGCCAAATATTAAAGAAAGCTGTCAGAAAGAGCAAGTTTTAAAAGTTACTTACGCCTGTTGGTCCCTGTACATCTTGTTAACTTTCTCCCATTCCACATTAAGTTGAGTCAGCTTTTCTTGTATATTTGCTGCTTCCTTTGGTGTAACATTTTGTAAAGCCAGTGTCTTCTTGTTGTTAATAAGTTCTACAGGACCCTGCAGTCTCCCCAGGCTATCCTTAATGCTCTGTAATACCAAGATTTTCAAAAATAAAAAACAAAACAATGTTTTCATAAATAATAAATAATTGTTCATAAGCAAAAGAAATTGGAACAAAATGAATTAATTAATTAAATTAAAACATAATTAGTGGCTAATTAAACCATAACATTGATAATAAGACTAATTTTACGATAACCAGGTGTAATAACTGAATGTCCATCCTTTCTTTGAAGACTGAATGAAGTAAATCAGAGGAAGGTGACAGTTGGAGGGGAAATACAGTGCTATCGACTCAAAAGTTTTGCATGTCAGTATTTGCATTCCTGACCTTTCATTTCCCTTTACAATTCAGAAACCATTTCTTGGAGCAATCACCAGGAAAAAAGCCTGAGCCCTACAATCCCAGGTAGAGCCTGCTGAGGTACTGAGTGATTTCGTGGTGTGCAATGTGACCAGTGTGGAGTTGCAGAAGAACTGAGCAAGATGCAGGGAGAAAATCTTTAATAACAACACAAAGCCGATTATCTCACAAACCAAAAATATTGGGCATTAATTCAACTTGGATGGCAAAAAGGCATAAACTTGGTACAAAAATGACACTGCAAAATCTCATGTCTCTGGGACATGACAGTAATGAAAAAATCATGTCCTTTCATGGGTTTTGGTTCAACTTGAAAAATAATCGGTTTCTTTTTCACTATCCAAGTTTCCTGGAATGAGATAAACAAATGTCTTGCAATCAATCTATACAAATGAATCAGAAGAAATGTATGGTAGACATTCAGCAAAGGAAATTTCACACTCATTGATTTAAATAAACCACAGCTTTAAATATTTGGGTGTTTAGACATGGAATATCACAGAGCTTCAGTAATTTAGAAGGAAAAAAAAATCAAAAATCCATCTCCTTTAATGTAAAACAAGTTACTCTTAACTTAAACAAATTAATCTTACCTCTCCAAAAATCTCATCACATTTGTCTCCTCTCATATAGATCTTTTTTACATGCCCTGCTCTAATTATTCACTTTCAAACTATTTGGTATTCTTTTCAGATTAAATATGATACATACAGCCAAAATGTACTCCTTACTGAGAAAGTGTTTTACTTCTATAATTTAAAAAATGTTATTACTGGATAAAATGCTTTCTGGATAAAAACAGACATTGAGAAGATATTTTGAAAGTGCAATTGAGTGCCTATTAAACTGCGTAATCCAAAATTCTTAAGTAACAGGTGTAATTGAAATTTTTTACCATGCCACTGCTGATTTTTTTGGTTTTGGTCATTCATTCCTTTTCCTGGTTTTAATCAAACTAAAGAGCAATTTTAATTTTATTCCAATTTAGTGAACACTATCAAACTATTTTAAAACTGCATCAAACAATACCAATTTTCATGCTGGTTTTAAAGTGTTGCTCTACTAGTAACCTTCCATGTGTAAAATTTTGTATACTCAAAGCTGCAGAGATTTGTGTAGATTCCAGAAAGAGATTGTTAGTCTTGGAAAGCCATTTATAAACTGGACAAACCTCATGGGCAGCTTGAACCAAACTGAAGCACTTCCCAGTCCATGAGCAGGAAGGCCTTCCCTCTCTCCTGCCTTTCTTTAACTTTTGGAGTCCAATACTCATCTGCTGTGAATGTTGATTTGGCTGCATTTCTTGATTTTTCTTAATAAACTTTTATGATATCCATGTAGACTGTACTTATCATTTCCTCTTCATTCAACATTTATGAATTCTGACTCAACAAATGAGTTTGGTTGTTTTTTTTTTTAATAATCACACAGTTCACACCATCTCATGGCTAATCAAGTTCACAATTCTATTGTAATGAATTTGATTTAAAACCAGTTTTTTAAAACCATGGGTATGACAGTGTGTACTGGTTTATTACTAGTAGTACTAATATAAAGCAACAGGGATTTAGAGATAATTATCCAAATTGTTTTCTCCTCCAAATTACTGGATAAATATTTTAAAACCCCCAAGAACTTAATAAAAAATCTGAATAACACTTGAAGTGACAAAATTGGTTAATTTTTTTTTAACTAATTAAAGTTATTACACTGCATTTACTACTTTGTAAAATATAAGACTTGAAGTCCTTACATAAATGTGAAGGCAAAGCATTGAAATAATTGTGTACAAAACCACCCTGTGAAACAAAAGAAAAAATACTTTGCATTCACTGGGTTCCTAGAGTTCTAGCACTACAATGTGCTATTTGTTGGGGAAAAAAAACAAACAAAAAAATTCCCCAAAAAACACAGAAAACAAACAAGCAAAAAAAAAACCCAAACCAAACCAACCAACCAACAAAAAAAAAATTAAAAAAAAAAGACAATCCATAACATCGCCCATATGAATAATAATTAGAATTTTTAGTTCTTGAGAAATGTGACTTACATTTAGTAGACTAAATGAATATGTATAAATCAAAAGGTACATGTTTCCTCCTTGTCAGCAATCTATCATGTGGAGGGAAGACTGGCTGAGTCTGTGTCATTACTCAACAAACCTCATTTGACTTTCCCAAAAAAAGGTCTCACACTCAGTGTTCCTTACTCAGGTCTACTTAAATCTTTGTTTTACACACTCAGGGCATGGATAATTCAGATATTCAATGTTATTAATCTGAAAATAAGAAATATCAGATGATAAAAACAGAAAATGCCTCTAAATATTCCAAGATTATATCCCATGAATATAAAGGAGGCAGCATCTTCACAAAACCTCATCCCTGGCTAAACATTTGCATATTTAAAGAACAGGAGAAAATGTAATTGAAATGTTATAAGCTGCCAGGACATACTTAAGCATCCCAGTGAAGTGGCCTTTAGGTCTGAATATCAGCTCATCTGAGCCACCCAAAAAGGCACTTCTTGTGTTCAAAATGATTAAGTAATCAAATGAAGAGTTATATATGTGCCTATGTATATTTAAATTTTAGGCTTTTTCAACCAAGTAGATTGATTTTCTAAATATTAAAAATAGATTAAATACATCTAAGCACTTCAGAATTTTTAAGTGATATATCCCTTGATGTTTAAAATTAGTGGTGTATGAAAAAGGTATAGAATTTCTATGTCAGATTTTTGCTTTTTTTTAAAGCACAGCTGCTACAGACAGAACAAGACGATGCAGCTGAGGAGTAAATGAGGATAAGAATGTCCACAAGGGGAAAAAAAAAAAGAGAAACCTTGTATATATACATGTGTACACATATACTCATGTATCTCACACATATTCTGCCTCTCCCTTTCATGTTGAAGACAATGATGTGCAAGTAGTTATCAACAATGCCTGGGGAGATTTTGTAACATAGTTAACAGAAGAAAACACAGCTTTAATTTTTTAGAAAAAAAAAGAATAACAGAAAATCATTAGCTGCTGAAGTGACAGTAGCCTTTAGGGACTGATCCATCTCACTGCTCGTAAAAGAGAAATCCGAGTGCTAGAGACTCAAGCCCCAGTTCATTTTCACTACCTGGAATTTGTCTTTATCTGCCAGGAAAAGACAACTTCCTGTAAAAAATCAGTTCCTTGGCTATTTGTGTACAAATCTGTCACCCAGCACAGTGTTACTGACAGATCTATTTGGAGAGTGCATGTGAGCACACTCAGTTCTAAGTTACGGTTAATCGGGTTTTATTGAGCTGCAGCAGAAAATCCCTCTGAATTTCACATTACGTGATGCTTCTTGGTAAGAATCACTCAGCACATATCAAATACATATTCTGATGTGTACAATTAAAAATACATTTTTTTACATTCCAAAACCTCATAGAATGATGATTTATAATCATATGTATAGCAGATTCTTTACAATATTTCATGCTTTTAGTACTAACATGAAACCCAGTAACAGCACAGTTGTTAGTAATCATGGATGGCTGGAAAAATTCCACAAATTAATTAAATTATAAAATCTGTATAGAAATATGAGTTACAATATCTAGTATGGGTATGACTGGCTTCATAAACCATTTTAAAAGGGGATTCTTGCTGCCAGAATCCTGGATGTGTGATGAATACAATGAATTCCGGTATTCTGAAATATGACACAGTAGAAAACAGTGGAGAAAAACCTGCTCTATCTGTCAGTAGATGAAGGATTACCAAAGGAAAAAAGAAGAGAAATGATGAATCAGAGCATTAAAATATCTATATTTAAAAATAACACAGAAACCAACCCAATTTTTAATGAACTAAACAAAAGCCCTATGGGAAACACAGAAAAAGATGAACTAGAAGCAGAATTGTTAGAGTGATTATGCAAGATATACATTTATCTTACATATATAAGAAATCTCTTCCTCAGAGCCAGATGGCTTTCCATAATAAAACCATGACATAATTAAAAAATATGATAGCTAAGCGTATAATCATATTCTACAATAAGATGTTCCTGCCAAAATTAAGAGTATGAAAAAGAAAAAAAATAAAAAGAGACACTAATATGTACTGGTCTACTGCAGGTCTGCTGTATAATTATGTAATGCAAGTAACCACAGGAAGTTTTGAATTCAAAGTTAAAAGAATTGAGTAACAAATAGGCACAACTATGCCACATCTGACAGTGATTCTTAAAAATTGAATTAGCAACTTTTCCACATATGGTTATAAGTTAGACTTCTTAAATTCCAGGTATAGTGTTTCATTTTAACATACTTTTCCTACATGTTAGCAAAGAGAAATATGTGCTAGTTTTATTCTCAGGTTAATCAGTGAGTTTATTTCAGTGTATACATCTCCCACTAAATAATCTGAAGCTCAAACAAGTAGCTTGCATGAGAGAATCATTACACAGGAAAACTTTGTCTTAGCATGAACTATATAACCATATTATGTAGAATATATGCAAATTTTTACACTGATTTAACTTTCAGGAAACATTTGAAACATCAGTTGCAAGGAAGGATAATTAGCTAAAATATGAAAGCATTTTATCCCTACGTTTGTTCATGCAATGCAATTCATTGTAATCACAATCAATCCTACACAGGGAGCTCAAAGATTATGAACTCCATCAATATGAACATCAGCAGTAGCAGACAGAAATAATGTCTGTGCTTATAACAATAATGTCTGTGTTGTCCTGTTTTGCGGGTATATCAGGCCAACTTTACTAATCCATCAATCCATGAACCACAATTTTCTGTACAATCAACTCGAGTTTCATCACTGACAGAACTGTAATATTTAAATTGTTTGTTAAATACTGTCAGCGCAGTGATAAAGAAAAGCTGAGATACTGTATGTCATAATACTTGAAAGAGCTTGCAATGGGATGATGAAATACTGCAATGCTCATTTTATGAGGTGAAGTGTCAAGACTTGGATTCTCTATCTGACTTTTCCACTCCCTAAAGCTTGAAAAGAAAAGGAAAACATTCCTGTGAGCTGGTTTCAGCAGATAGACTAAATGTGCTCATTAAAGTATTACAGTTTAGTAAATGTTAAAAGCTACCAAAATTTTGCTGCAAAACCTCATCTTTTACTATTTCACATGATTTTGACATACAAACTCAATGCTATGACAATTGTTATTAGCAATTTTTAATTTTATTCAATATTTATCCTATTTTATAATCAGCAAAGATGTTTAAGTCTTACTAAACATATTTACTCTGGAGAAAATGTTCAAAGCTGTTACCACTGATTCTTGTAAATAAACTTATTCTTCCTTTTACAGATTAATTAAAATGGTTTCTTTCTGAATGGGAGTGAAAAAAAAAACCAAAAGCTCAGTTTTAAAACACAGAGCTATTCATGACAGTTCTGTAATTTGATTCATGCAAATCTGTCAGAGAAAAAAAATCAACGACAATTTAATTTCAAACCTTTCCCAGCCAGCTGCTGAACAATTTCTGCACTACTTTCTTATTTTTACTGCAGGATAATGACAATGATGGATGCTTTTTCTTGCAAATAAATATTCATTAAGCAGGCTCAGATCAAACCTATACCCTTCCAAAAGCCCACGACTGTGCAAGAACCCATTTGCCTCTTCTAAGAGATTTATTTTGGAGGAAGATGGAACTGTGCCCACAAATGCATCTCATAACAATTTAATAGTTCAGTTAAATTAAACCTATGGTAGTATTACTTGTAACTTCAGTAATCAATATTATTAAAGTTGGTGTCAACTCCAATAATACCAAGTATATGTGGGTGAACAACAGATTACTTATGGATATAAATCAGATAAAGCTAGCCTAAATGTAAGGCATTAAGAAGAACTGAAAGGAAGTAAACTTCCTGAGGTAGACCACTGTTTCTCCATCCAATCTATTAGTGAACAAAAGTTCATCAGCAAGGATCTAATAAGTGTTCATTAGCCATGATTTACATAGTATATGACTAGGGGTTTTTTTTTTGTTTTTTTTATTGTTTGTTTGGTTTTTGTGCAGAAGAGATTGTTTAAAATGAACAATGGCAATTAGACGGCACGTTTTGTGCTTCAATACTCAGACTGACTTTAATTTACTGGTACTAAATCAGAAGTAGTAAAAGAAACAGCCTACTAGGATTTGTCACCTATTGATTGACATCCTGTTACCAGTTCTGCACTTCCTTTGATCCAACACTCCACTGTCATGCTTCACTACCCAACTCTACTGCCTTGCTAGGAAACTGAAAATATCCTGATTTTCACAGGCTGATAAGAATATTTGTGTGTGTGCACATGTGTGTGTGTCCAAATGCATAAAATATATAATATCTATGAATGCATAAGTATAACAAACAGATGTGATTTTACAGAAGTTAATAGCAGCATATGGATATTGTTACATATCCTCTGACGTGGAAAGAGATAAATGGGCTCACACAGAGGAAAATTCAGAGCATATAGCCAGAGCCACTGCCCTGATTCTCTAATCTCCTTCCTTATAGCTGACTGTTGGCAAATTCCTGCCTCTTCAGACTAATATTTACTTTTATTTAAAAATATTCCTTTTCTTAAATAATCACAGAAAAATGGAAATACAGCCTTCTCTTCATGCTGGATGACAATTTGGAATTGCTGTAATTATAGACAGCATTCGAGCACAATTTTTTACAAGGCTTTCCTCTCACAAACATTATTCTGCAAAAGCTGATCATTCATCTACTTAGGCTTACAACTTTAATCTTATTCTCTTCTTATGTCAATTCTGTGTAGGTTCCACGAATTTCAAAGGATTTCAGTGTTGCAAGCACTGAACAAACCAGGCAGTAATATTTCAAGCATTGAAAAAACTACACAGTAACATTTCAAGTCATACTAACAATACTGGATTTTCTTTTTCTTAAGTACATTATATAACTATTGGATAATATTCTCTGTTTATCTAACTAAATAGAAATAACTACATGGATTATGGACCCAAATAAGACCTCAAGGTTTTTTGGTCTAACATGGTATGCAACAAAAATTTTACTTGGTTTTGCTCCTGTTCCAATAGGAATAATTTTAGAAATCACACACTAAAGTAAAACAGCCAAGATTGGGTGTGGACAGGGTTACTTAGAACTTACTTATCCTTACCAATCACAGGATCACAAAATCACTTAACCACTAGGAGATGAGCTCAGCTGGTCAGAGCATGGTGCTAATAACACCAAGACTGGGGGTCCAGTCCCTGCATGGGCCATTCACTAAAGAGTTGGACTTCATGACCCTTGTGGGTCCCTTTCACCTCAGAATATTCTGTGATTTAGACTGGAAAAGATCTAAATCAAGTCCAGCCATTAACTCAGTACTTCCAAGTCCACCACTAATCCATGTCCCCAAGTGCTACATCTACATATCTCCTAAACATCTCTAGGCATGGTAACTCAGCCACTTCACTGGGCAGCCTGTTCCAGTGCTTAAAAGCTGTTTCAGTGAAGATTTTTTTCCATTATCCACACACAAACATTTAACCACAAATTTTATCTTTAAATATACTGTGCCTCTCCATCCCTTCTCTCACAAGACTTAATATGCAGACACCCTAATGCTATTGTCCTCCAAATACAGGTTAAACAGGTAAAATAAATGAACACTTCAGTGTTTTTCATATTTTGCCCCAATGTGCCCCCAAATGCAAACATCCATAAATGCACACATCACAAAGATGGGCTTAGAACTTGTAAGACAGATGTCTCAGAATGAGGACAGGCTGCCAACAATCAGAAGCTTCAAAATGATGCAATCTAATCATTGCTAAGAAAATCTTTCCATCTTACCTTGAGACACTCTTCTTGTTTGAAGAGATGCTCACAGTCCTTAGCCTGCAGGACAGGAGAATTAAGGCGCTCTTCCACTTCAGACAAGGCTTGCAGAAGGTGAAGGATCTCTGCCAGGTATGTAGAAGGCACATGAGTGGTTTCCACAGTCCTAGTTTCAGTCATCACAAAAGTTGTGTCTTCACGAACTGTTTGCTAGTATAGATATACAACAGAATGCTTCCTTTTAGTTTCTTAACAGCAGACAAAATTACAACAATGCAATTTCCAGTTCACAACCCAGAAACAAAAAAAAAAAATCAAAAGTAACTTCCAAAGACAAATGCAGGAAATATCTGAGGTTTCTGAGACAGATCACTCATATTCATTGTGTGTTTGAAATGGTGGGTACTGAAATTAATCCATGCAAGAGTGTCCAAGCTTTTCTTCTACTCTCCAAAGAAATGCAGAGAGGAAATGCAAGAGTATGCTGAGATTATGGTGTTACTGAGATTTTAGTGCTAGTCCCTTCATTTTAAATCACCTCTCCAAAAAGCTGTCCTTCATTAAGAAATTTCATGCATGCCAACTCTAAAAATAATAAATAATCTCAAGGTATCAAGTAAAATAATGACTTGTATAATATATACAATTATTTAAATAAAATACAACATGTAACAAATATGCCAATTCTATACTTCCAACTATACTAAAAACTTGTTCTTTAATCTAGCAAGTACAACTTGGAATTTTCTGATTTGAATGGTCTTTAATGCATTCTTATTTCTAAAAGAAAACTCAGCAACACACCTCTTCATGAAGTTAGGACTTTTTTTTTTAATTATTATTATTTTTTATGGAAAAATATGAAATAGACACCCTATTCTGGAAGCACATGCATACACCAAATGTAAAGACATCCCAGAATGTTTGGTTCCAAGAAAACACTTAATTGATTGATGGCATTTGAAAGTGTACTGACATGTAAGGTAACAAAAAAGTGGCTGTTTATATTAATTCCCTGTATTTCCCATTCGATTTGTTAATGAATCATAGATAAAAATGTAATACCAAAAGTGTGCTTTGGAGCAGGGAGACATCTGATTGCTTCTTTTCACTAAACTCCAAATACTAAATCACCTGCATGTCCATTAAAAAGGAGAAAATTTAAGATATCAACTATTTGTGGTTTCACAAGCATAAGTTTGTTTATGAATTCTTAGTGTGGGACCAAGATCCTTTGTGTTTGATGTCTGTCTGTCTTCGCACAAATATGAACTTTAATTATTGTTGACTTCAAAGAATTGTACAAGTAACTGTTGATAAATGTTCAGAAATTCTATTATTTAGATTTGAAGCCATTTTATGTGAAAGACAATTGATCAATGGTCCTAAAGAAAACAATACCATTATTTAGCTACTCATTATGGAACAGAAAACAAATATAAGCACACACTACCTCTGCAAGGTGTCTCATTTTAATTCAGGACATATTTCTCTCTTCAGTTACCGAGCTGAGTCATCTGGTTCTTCAATTTTCTTTAGAGTCTTAAAATATGCATATACACACTCTAGAAGATGTATGCGTATCACATATAAAGCCCATAAAGTTATCTGTAGACTTGTGTTATTCTGTTGCATTTCTTATGCAAATTTAATTGCTTTGCTTACACTTTTCTCACTAAATGACTTTCTCAGTACATCTGCTAACACTGAAACCTCTCTAATTACCATATCACTGCTATAATTTTTATTATTTCAAATAAATTTTCTTTTAAAAAATTGTGCTTGCCCCCCATATGTTTCATGAATCACAGGTTATACAAAAATAGCAGTTTACTCCAGTAAACCTAAAGAAAAAATGTCCCATTTGATTAGAAAATGGGAGCATCTCAACAGGCCACTGAGACCTGCATGCAGCAATATATATTTAATTCCTCAAGACTACACTGTGACACTTCCACATATAGCAATGAACTTCAGACCCACATAAGGAACATTTAAACTATATTTGTGTTTTTCTTTTTGACTTGGAGGACAGAACATTTCTACTCACAGAAATGAAAAGAGAATGATAGGTGTGCAAGGGTTTACACTCAAAAAGAGGTCACATGAATATGTAAAGCAGCATATAAAATATGATTAGTTTCTAGAGTTGTATGAGATTATCCTATTCTTTTCAACCCAAATTTAGGCCAATAAATATGTATACACACATATATGCACATGTATGTATATAGATAAAATAAAATCTGTGTCTTCTCACTCTAAACTATTCCTGAAACTACAAAAAAGTCAACCAGAAATTGGATATGTAAGCACTTCATGGATATCACACTTAATTATTTATAGTGGCAAAACAGTACATTTCAATCACTGTTATAAAGAAAAATGGGATGTATGCAACCATATATTCACACTGTCCTTACAGGAAGTTTTAAATATTTCTCAGAGATGGATGATTACTTGCATAGTTCTACTGTTTATATTGTTAGTTAAACTGTAGAACACTACAAACAGAGAAATAACTAACTAAATAAACAAAAGGATAGATATATAAAAGTAGACACCTACCAGAATCTTTCCTCATATTTTGGTACATTATTTAAAAAAAAAGCCACAATCAAAATAAATTAGTTTCTGAATACTGTTTTTTAAAAAGAGTTGAAACTTTTATACTACTTTAGAAATCAAGCATTGGTATCATTGTCATTATCGGGGTTTTCAACAGGTCACAGGTGTTTCCTCCCTTCTATCTTTCCTGAATTGGAAGTATCATGACAAAACCCACAGCAGAAGCTGTCATCTTGCACCCAGGAATGGAGGGTAGGCCTGTCCAGAACTGACAATTTTAATCAGCAAAGAGAAGCATTTTTAGCTTGTACCAATGTTCCCTGGAATTGCTTTATGATAGACAGTAAAACAGGGTCCTTCCTTATATTCTGGGCAAACATTTTACTAGAAATGCAAAGCTGAAACTGAATCATATCCTAACAGTGTAGTGGGGGGGAAAAAAAAAAAAAAAAAAAAAAAAAAAAAAAAAAAAAAAAGCTTACAGAAGGACATCACAGCAGCTGGGAGCAACTACTATTAAAATGATATTAATTTAGTAGAGATATATGCAATTGCTAATGCCAAAATGGCTCATCAGAACCATGGTAGGTTAAGATTTTATAAGGATTAAAAATCAATAGGAAAGTGGAAATTAAAGATTTAGATAACCATTTAAGAATGGGTTTGGATAAGTTGGATCTGATAAAATGGCAGAATGCAACAGAGTTACTTAAAAATACTTCAATTAGTATTTAAAAAAATAAATAGTAGAACATATATATAAAATACAAATAAACTGTTAAGTGATTGGGAAATGCTGGGGTTACTGGCCATTTCCTATATTACTATTTCTGTAAAATACAATTTTAATGATATTATTTTTAATTTTTTCCTTGATTGTAAGTAATATAATGATGTGCAAATTATTTTTTGCCTCTGAAAGAACAACTCCTTTTGTGTAAGATTTAACATTTCATGCATTGCTTGTTATCAAACATCATCATGTCTCGAATAGTAAATTGAATTTTCTTCCCATCACTACATAATTTTAATTAAGGGACACAATCCTTCCATACACATGACTCCACTTAAACTGATTTTATTGATAGTTACCGTGCCCTACCAGGGTAACAAAACCGTAAGAAATAAATTCATGACCTGTCCCTTACAGAGAAGGCCAATAAGCAAAACCAAAACAAACCAATCAAACAAAATGACAACAAAAAATTACCAAAAAAGTACTGGAATAATGCAGATTTTGCTGAGATTTGAGATTTTTGTCCACAGAAATACCTGTGATCATTACTGCCCACACCTAACACAGTGGTGCCATCAGAGCTAACTAGTTCTTGGAGGATGCTGCTAATTTCCATTTAACAGTGCAAAATTTGTTGTTAAAGCACCTTTCACCAATCTCAGTGCACCCACTTCCTTTCCTCTTTCTGCAGAGGGAGTAATCCCAACATCACTTTTGCTCTTCAAGAGTTTACACCCAGAAAGCCTCCAACTTTCTTGTGTCAGATCTTAACAACTGCTTTGTTTTTTGGTCCCTTCTCATGATAGGGCTCCAAACCTTAGTGTCTGTGCTTTTGATTTAATGGCTTCACACAAACATGGGAAGAGCAAAACTGCAAAACACTCCCATCTGCATTGTTACACCTCAGCACTGCTCCTGGCAGGATCCTGGTGAGAGGTCCAAGGAAAACAAACAAGTGTGCCTACTCCTGAAGTGAAATGACACTTGAGAAAGAATCCTTTGCAAGCAGCTGTGTATGAGTGTAAAAAGTCTGTGACCTCTGCAGAACAAACGTGCTACACATATGAAAAAAAAAATGGAGCAGACAACACACACACCTTCTGGACAAAGGCAGTGGTACTTGAGAGTGTCCAAAAAACTTATGAATCACATGATATCTGCTAGCCCATGTTCACCATCAATAGATCGAATAAAGAATTAGACACACAAAAGTATGATAAAATACTATCAGAGGTCAAGAACCAATTTAAAGTATGTATTTATAAAAAAAGCTTTTATTCACCCATTCCTATGCCAACTGTGAGTGGTGAGGTCAGCTGACATTCAGAGGAATCTATTCTGCCTTCAGTGCTGCTAGCATATCTTACCTGTTTGTGTGCATATAGTAGAAAGATCAAAATTATACTGATTACATGGAATTTTCACCATGTGGTTGGATGGCCTTAGTCAATCACAAACAAGTTATCAGGACAAAAAGAAGCATCTCTTTCAAGTAAGGAGAGACCTAAATCCTCCATGCACGATTAAAAATGTATAAAATCCTTATGTACTTTTATGAAGACAAGACCTTAAAAGACACTTGGAAACGAGATCTTTAAAGTATTGAGAAAAAATAATATTTTTAAGTAAGAACATAAATATTCTCTCATGTATATGATTTTTTTTCTACTCATGTTGCAGTGGTTGCAGTCCACAAAATCCTGCACATTGCAATACTTGAACCATATATTTTAATGCTTGTATCTGATTTCATCAGTCACTTATATAAAAAAAGAGACTTTAAAAATATACATGACTATTTTCAGCACTGTTCTTGGACAGAGAGTGCTTTATGCCTTCACAACACTTCTCTGCTAAGGCATACCTTACTCCAGAAATGCTGCTTTAACAGTTTTTCTTCTGTGATAAAATGACTCTACTTGATCTATACATAAAATTAAATAAAGCCAGCCAAAAAAGGAACAATGGCATCAGTTAGAAAACATTTCAGTAAATTTAAGATTCTAGGAGTAGCAATAGAAAATTGCAGGCTTTGATTTTGAAAACTATCCATCAACAGACACCAACCAGCCTGAACTTAATTCCATTTATATTGTCTTATTTGTCCCCTTCATAACTCGATTGAAATGCAAAAGTTTTCTCCATAAGAGAATGTCTCTTTCCTGTATGTACAGGCTTAAATGATGGGATATCTCCCAATACCTCAGACAGTTCTGCTACACTTTGATGAGTGCATTATTTTTTTATTTAAATGTGGCAGGGGTAGGAGAAGAGAAGAAAGATACAGACAAAAGCTATAGCAATTAATTTAAAACAGTAAATCCAGAGTATCCATAGTTGTAACTTTTTTTGTGGGGTTTGTTTGTTTGTTTTTGTGTTCTCTTGGGTTTTTTATTATTTTTTATGTATTGTTTAAAACTATATTTTAAAAACCACGACAAAGCATTTTGATACTGCAGCCAATCCTTGGTGTTCTTCACACCCTCATGCCTTTGGAGCCCACCATAACCTCAAATACACTTGGTCAAGTAGTAAAATTAACACCTTTGGCCATCCTTTTCTCACTTGCTGAACAATGTTTTGGTTTTATTCTGGCTTAGCTAATTGCTTCTAGACAGGACCTCTCCTCAAACTGAGGTACAGCCCCACATTGAACCTAAAAGCAGCTTATTTGAAAACTTACCCAGCTCTCCTCACTAAAGACCTGCTAACTTGCACAAAAATAAGGGACTAAGATGATTCAGAAATTCCAACAGTTCTGCTGTTAATCTTTAACCTGTTAACTTCCACTGGTATCTATTTGCTAAGCAAAGAGAAAAAGAAATTAATTTCAACTATGATGAGACTGGGGCAGAAGACTCTCATACAATTCAGTATATGTGAAATAAGTAACGTTTTTCAAAAAAGAAAATAAGAAAAAATAGAGCAACGTGTCTCTTATACCACATCTGCAATGTTACCATGTCCTGAAGAAAAACAAAATAGAGTAATATTATGGCATTATTAACTAATTGAAAGCACTGGGATATAGAAAATGCCTCTTGTTCTAAATAAATTATGCATAATCCTAATTACTTCTGATAATGATGGCATATCTCATTCTTAATAATTGCAGTAGAGCAAAACTGACAAAGAAATACGTGTCTGCATCTTTAAACAGATATTTGTAACATTAAGAAAGGAATTATTAAATCCATTAGAGAGTCTATATCATAAGTATTTACCAAACACTGCTCAGACCATGCACAGTCAGTGGGATTTTGGGGGGAGATATTACCAATGAGCCAAGAGAGATAGCCATTATCAGCATTAGAAATCATGAAATAAGCAAATGCTTACATTACATTTTGGAATGAGAAAACACAGAACATTGCAAAATCTACATCACAGACTGATTTTCAACAAGTATTTTAAAATGTCCTTTAGTATGTTATAAGGGTTTGACTGGAAAACACTTTTGAAATTGATTTAAATGTGTACCTTCCAGTAGACAAAACATATTTGAAAGTTTTTATATGCTAACTATAGAATACATAAATCCAGAGGAGTTAGCAATTTCTTGGATTGATCTTATAATTTTTCACACCTAAAAGACATACAGACATTATACATGTCATACTTCAGTAAATATCTACTTGACACTTCAGAAAATTAAACTCTTGTACACAGTCCTATATCCCTGCAGCTATAATGTTCATTTGTGACACACTCTATTGATTTTGTTAAACCAGTATCATAAACTCAGCCACACAGCAGGAAATACCCAAAAGAATAGGAATTTTAAGGGTTTTTTCCTCAAAATAGAATTTCAAAATCATATTTCTTGGACAGTGATAAGCAATAGAAGCGAAACAGTGAAAACAGAGGCAGAACTAGGGTGATACAATTTGCAGGAAGTCAGCCTACCTAAGAACAGATTTTGGTCAATGCCAACTTATTTAATGCTGATTTATTAAGACTACAGAAGAGCCACAATCTTAGACAGCATTTCTGCTGCTTAAGGGCATGAAGCTTTAGGGCTGTTTGGAGCATGTATGCGCAACTACTGAGTGATCACCAAGAACCAATTAATGATAAAGTTCAGATATGTTAAATTACAGACTATTGATATCTGAATTGACTAAACCATTTTGGAATTGACTGCTGATTTGTGATGCTAACTTTCCAGATATTTATGCCAGATCCATCTGCTAGATGACGTTGACATAATTTAGAAAATAAATCAAAAATAACATTAAAGTACCATATCTGTAATGAATGCAAACAGTTTCAAAGAGCAAAGTCCTAAACCTTAAACACTTACACCTTCTAGAAATGTTAAAAAGTGTTACCTAATTATTTTCCATTTTTAATCCACATTTATAGAGAGACAACCATTCCTAATAACAATACATTTTGTCACTTAGGCTGATTTGTGTAATTCAGGGCAAAAATTTGTTTCTTTAAATGATGTGAATGAAATTGCTGTCCATCCAGCAGTTTTGAAAGCTAATTAAATATGCCCAAACAGAAAATTCAGCACTCACACTATACACTACAAATTTGCTTCCTTCTCTACCTTTGTGTGTATACTCAGATGCATCCATGAAAAAAAATAAAACAAACCTCCAACCATGAGTGATGCTGACATTCTGAATTGTAGACAAGAGTTCAACATCATCTCTTCAAAAAATACTGCCATTGAGGGCCAGATCACTCTGCAGGAGGCATTTTCCCTGATTATTTAATGCAATAATGTTGCCAAGTAATTTTTGACACCAAAATCCACACCATGTAATTTCTTACACTAATAAATCATAATATACTATAGCAGAGAAAATAAGATGGTAATTAGCTGCCCTGTTTTCCAAATAACTGGGTAATTATAAAGAAGAAAATATTGCAGTAGTATAATGCCCAGTTTAGTCTGAAAGCAGAGATCATTGGGTGCTATGTTGTACATGATTTTTTAACCAAAGGCTTGGTCTTGTTTCCATCTCAACCATTCTGAGAGCAGTGAGAAAAGCCTGTGGCATGGTTAAGACCACACTTGTATAAATACATAATTTAAAGACAAATTTCTAACCCTGCCTTACTCCATACTGCAGCAAGAGTTTTCACTCCTATGTGACAAGGTAAAGATAGACTTTTAGACTTGAGAATGTAATTTAGATCACTTCACTAAAGTTTATAACAGATAATGAAAAACGGCAGAGAAAAATCTATTCTGTAAAGTCCTGTCACTTACAATATGGGATTTCTGAATTTAATTCTATAGCTAAAATATTATAGCTTTGCAGTGATGAGAGTGAATACTGTACAGAATTAACAATGAAATACAAGGGAAGAAAAATATGCTTTAGAAAAACTCAAAATAGCACAGTAAACTTGTCCACTTAGATAAAAAAGGCTATGGATTTTCTTCACTTAAATTACTGCAACACTGCATGCATTCACTTTAGACAGCGAAGGCAAAGTGCATTTTAAAATGCATCTAAAAACTTAGCTCTTCTTGAGCTGTATCAAAGAGAATATCTATCTTCAGTGGATATTGTCCCATCTTTCCCATAACCTTATCTTAAACAGAAAATTAAAGGATTGTAAATACAATGAAACTATTTGGAATACATTTTCTAATACGATTTTCCAGGTTGATGGATGCTGGAAAACAGGTGTAAACATTGACCTGTGATTCTTTTCCGAAAGTTCCTCATTCATCCTCATGCTTTTTGCAGACCACAGTCAAGAAGGCCCAGTCTTTAGCTATGCTGTGTAAAGCTATTTGTTTAAAAATGGTGCCACTGCCAGTGTCAGAAAAGTTAAATGGTGTCACAGTATCACCTCTGTCCTGTTCTTAAGAGACCCAGAGTGCACAGGTGAATTGGATACTAATCCATCACTGCACAGTTCTTCTGCCCAGCAGGTGTTTTCCTCCTTTTTCTAATGACTTTTCTCTCTTTTATTTCTCTCTCTCTCCACTCACTCTAGAAATAATGAAAAATTAGTTTGCTCCTTCTTCTTGGCAACCATTACTTGTTTATTTAACATAAGAAACATTTAAGCAAGGATAAGAAAAGAAAATCACTTCATTCCAGTGCCAGTGTTTGTGAAAACAGTGGAAATCAACAACTGAAAACAATGGTAACACATTACCATTGGAGTGTCCATGTTAATTTGATGCAGACAGATAATCAGGACATCAAGTCCTGTGTTTATCTAACAGTGATATATTTATTGAAATTAATGTTTCATTTATGTTTTAGAAAATATCTTGATACACAAACATATTTTAATGGTAAAAATAAAATTTAAAAAAAGGTTGAAATTTTATTAAACTAAATAAATAGAGCTCCACAGGGAAATATTAACTGCAAATTGCAAGATGCTCTTAAAGACTCAAAGTAAACAAAGTCTTGAATTTCAAATGCAAATTTGATCAGTCCTTAATCTGGCTCCAGAAGCTGGTCACATACTCTCTCACCTGAAGTGACTATCCAATTAGGAGACAGGCTTTTTGAATTTCTGAATGCTTTAAAGGATCTTAAAGAGAGTAACATCTTTTATTTGGAAAAATTAAGTACATTTTTAGGTGGTGGTATTTTATCCATGTTTCAAGTAACCATCAGACTTCCCAGACTAAGCCACTTACCTTATAAAAATAAATACAAGTTTTGTATAACTACATTCCATATTCATTCTTGATCCAAACATAGTCTAATTAGTATCAAAAAGACAGTTTCTCCTGTTGTTTATCATTTTATAAATTCTGTATGGCCAAAATCCAGGCCCAAATATTTCAGTAGTAAAATGATCATAAATTTCAATAGAATGTTTGTGTGTGTCACCAAAAAAATTACTGAAATTGGTAAGCCTGTTTTCTTTGCTTGTATATAAAATAGTAGACACATAATTTTGACAGATTGCAAGAGGTTCTCTTCTCCTCAAGATACTCTGTCTTACTATTTCCAGCATGCATAGCTCAGCCAAGAAAAGAAAGTTGAAAGACCACCATGTATAATAGCAGAAAGAATGCTGAGTATCTTGATAAACTATTGTAATAGGACATATATGACATAAGAATTTACAGTGTAGGCTCTGCACCTGCATTCATCTAGAAAATGTTTTCTAATGATAAAGGCCTTCAGCACTCTCCACCCAGAGTAATTTCAGTCAGCTCCAGGAAAATCTAAGCTGAGTCATGACACAAACATGCTCATAGACTGTTGGACTGAAAACATTGGGGAAAAAATTGTAGAAAACAAACATTAGGATCATTTAATTAAATTTAATCAACATATTGATAACTGATTTTGATCCTTACTTGAATTAAATGGCCCAAATCTACCCTTTTCTCTGCAATGAATAACTATTTCCAACACCCTGGAAGAGAGGTTAAACTGTTTCAGAAAAACAGTATAATTGAAGATGCAAGTTTAGTCTGTAGCAGGGGAAATTGACAACTTTTCTGAAATTACTGTGTGATTGCCAAGGGTTAATGATATCAGATTCTGCAGAATTGCTTTAGAAATAATTGTTCCTTAACCTCTGTAATGTTATTTTTCACTTGGTTTTTGGTTGTTTTTTTTTTAATACATACAATTTTAATATTCAAAAATTGCACACTGTTTTAGGATTAAACTGTAAAGGCCTGGTTTTTTGAAGAGTATCTTAAACAATCATGGATTTCAGTGGGACTTAGTGGTTAATCGTAATTTTAAAACATTATAGTGAAATATTTCACTCCTTTTTATAAGTTATTCAGATTTCACCACTAGTGTTACTACCAACTGATTTTCTGCCCACTGTTTATTCTGCCACATATGAATAAAGACAACAGTGTGTGATAGAAGAAACTTGTAAGACAACAAGAACTCCACATTTCTTTTTCTGCTTAATGTAATTTTAGGTTGTGTGCAGTTGCATTTATGCATTTGTGTACCATGTTTAATCTGTAAATGCAATAAACCCACCTTTGTCTTACAGAATGTCATATGCTAGTTGCTGACAATTTTCACATAGAGGACCACTATACCAAACTGATTAATATCTCAAAAATGTTATTAAACAGAACGTGCATGTTTGAGGTGATACAATATACTCTATTCTCAAAAGTGGTGACAGAAAATCCCTTTTTCTAAATACACACCAATATATATTTGTCAATTAGTTGTTGGACATTTACTAGTATGTATTTGTGAGACAATTCATACTGCTATTCATTTGTGAGGTAATTCAACAAGGATCTAGCATTCTAGAAAGACTAAATCCTTCTAAGGTCATGGTTCCTATATCCTTCTGACAGGTCTGCCCAACAAATATTGGGGAAAATAAAATCCAGGGGAGCATGATAATTCTCAGTTGACACTTTGATATCAAAAATATATTAGCTCCAACAAAGGTAAGAAATACAAATCTGTCATTAAGCAACATAATTAAAGGTTTTCTTCAGTGAAGTCTTGCTATGTTTATTCAATGAAGTGTAATGAATTGCAAGGTACACAATGAAACTAAACCCTCACTGATTTATAATAACAACTTTCAGTTGTTAAATAACTCTTATGGAATACATCATAAATCATAAATAAAAAATGCAGCAGTTTTCTACTTCTTTTGTTTTAAAGAAAAAATCAATTTTGTATTTTTATTTTATGGCTTTATTCAGTTGTTGATTAACATAG
The DNA here is from genome assembly GCA_037834095.1 of Argya squamiceps. Lineage (NCBI taxonomy): Eukaryota > Metazoa > Chordata > Aves > Passeriformes > Leiothrichidae > Argya > Argya squamiceps. The sequence continues at coordinate 105,552,785 of JBBMKD010000001.1, forward strand.
AAAATCTCTGTGGAAGTTATTTTTGATGGTATATGCATGTCTTCAAGTGAATAGTTTGAATTTTCATTTTTCTTTTGTATTTTAAAGTCTTGCACAAACAATTAATGCATCCTCACAACATCCCTGTGAGGTAGGTACTTAAGCTGTTTAAGAAAAAGAAAAAAAACCCTTGAGAAATTCACTCAGTTTCACTAATTCAGCAAAGTCAAAACAGTAACAATAACAAGGCTGTTGCACTTCTCACTCTGATTTGGGTCATGAAAAATATACTGCCTCTCTCATCTCAGTAGCTTCTGTATAAATTCTGAAATATTTCACATGAATATCACCTTAGCCATTGTCAACAGAGCAAGATATTTTTCACGTGAAATGAGAAGGATAACAGTAATTGTCCTGTGTACATGTAAATTTCATTGAATGACCTTATTCCCTAGACAAAGAGTAAGAAGTAGCCTTCTTGCATGAAGTATTTAAAAATGTAACCTTTCAAGGTTATAAATATAGTATATAATTATATATTTTAAGAATAGAAATATATGTAATGGTTACATGAATTTAAAAAGTTGGTGAGTGTATTCATTTGAGCAATTCAAAAAACATGCTGATGCATCTTCTTTACATATTTGAAAGAAAAATATGTTAAAATAAAGTTTATTGATCTGCTAGTAAAATTTTATAATGGATATATTCATCCTCTGTCATGGTAGGTGGTGAGTGACATAAAAAGCACAGTGACAGCAGAACGTTTTCATATAAATTGCATGCACAATCTGATTTCTTACTTGATTATCAAAGGAACAAATATATTCATTAAAAAAAAGCCAACTCATTTACAAGACAAAGTGCATCTCACTCTAGCTCCATGTCAATATAAACAATTTGCAACTGATTACATCCATCAAGTTTAATATAAACCATAGTAATCTGAATAGTGTAATCAGATGGAACAAGATTTAATAACATACAAACCAAAGTTAATGTTTCTCTGATTGCTTCCATTAACTGCATAACTATCCAAAGTATTAGTTTTACATATACATTATGTAACTTAGTATTAGGAAAGTTAAAAATACACAATATGGTACATTATATAGAGGACTGTATTTATCAAAAGTTTATACATATTGCTGATTTTTGGAATTTTTTTTCCTTTTTAAAAACATAGTTTACCTTATATAAATTAAAAAATAACACTTCACATATTTAAATTTTCATTATCCTATTAGTATGTTCCCTCTGCAATCTAGGGGCATTTAAAAAAATAAATAAAAGTATGTCTTGATGAAACACCCTTTTACCATTAGCACTTTACGATTACAGAGAGCACATACAGCAACAACTTCCTAAAAGCAAATCTTATCTTTCTTCATATAAAATCAAAAGCTCAGAAGACAATGAGCAGAGCAGTAGAAATGCCAAGAAAAAAATCACATAAGTGCAAAAGCAACCTCTGGTAAACTTCTAAATGGGTAACACTCAATGCATATTTTGTTCATAAATTTGGAATACTGACAGTTTATTTCCCTTTTATTTACCCAGTTATTGCAGCATGTATAAACCAGTAAGAATAACTGTATTTTATATACAACTAAACAACTCAAAATCAGAAGACATGAAGATGGTTTGTAAAATTATGTTTTCATCCTGTCAGATTTAAAGTTACATTCTCTTGCAAAAACTTGTTTGAGATTTCAAGCATTTGAAGAAGAGGATATGCATATATAAAGTCATAAAAATTTTCCAAATCACTTCCTAAAGTGAGTATAACATGTTATGGACAAACAAAAAAACCAATTAAAATTGGCATGGGATGGGTAGTTTGGAAAAGACAACTTTTGTGTTTTACATGTCCAATGAAAAAAATAGATGCATGGCAAACTAACAATTTTAAACTGATAAATGTTATGGAAAAATAATGAGGCAACAGAAATAAACATGAATTTTTCATTGCTGAGTTTTTTGTAATTGCCTGATTTAACTTAAGGGCAATTTTAAGACCAAAGCAGATCAGTATTGAATCAGAGTATATAAAGGTTCCCCCAGTTGCAGACAATAGGGCTTTTCTTATTAATATCTGAAGAGTTGACACTGACCCTGAGGCTCTCATTGTTAGTAGGATGCTGTTAGTAGTAGCAGTTGCAAACGTATGGGTTTGCCAGTAACAACTCACAATTTGTGCATAGTTGAGTCTTCGAAACTGAGCAAATTTGCTCTCAAAATCTTGCCAGCGCTTGCTGAGCTGTATCAGGGTTGGCTCCACTGCTTTTGCAGCCCCATCCTTAGACAGGCGTTCAGCCTGCCTGTGCACCGCATTCAGATCTTCCTTCTTCTTCTCCAACTCTCCACCAATCTCCTAGTGAGCAAAACCAATACAGGGCCCAGGACAGTTAGCTAACTAGATCAATCAACTTGGAATTAGCAAAATACTTCCGTCAGAAAATCCATTTCCATTTTATTTGTCACAAGTAAAAATTTACAGCTTATTTTCATATTATTTATATCTTATTTTACATTTAAACAAAACAAAAATAACTGAAATTGAAGAACCTTCTTGGAGATGGGCTGTAGAGATCCTAAGAGGTACTACACTCTGAAACTGTGAGCAGAGGTCAACAGTTTCCATGTTCAGATTCTTGCTAGTACACTGTGATGGGCAATTGGAGAAATTATTCTCTCAGTAAGGGTCAGCATATTCAGGACAAATAGTCTTCAAACAGCTTACAAATATACTACTAGACTCTTTAATGTACTAGTTAACTCCTATTTTACTCCGTGGGAAACTCAACAGAGAATGAAGCAAAGAAAGACGATGTAAAATAAACCAGGAAAACCTTCGACAGTATGTAAATAAATCTATAGAGTTTGACAGTGACATATGAATATGTTCTGATGAAAATGAATGTGCTAACATGAGATAGAGGCCATCCATATATTGGTAAGTCATTTGTTCATCTGGAACAAAGATACATAAAATCAATTACAATTTTTTACTAGAAAACATTTGATGCTTCTTAATACATTGCACATTTTCTGTATTATTGACAAAACATTATATTTAGTGTGTTTCAAATTATTTATATATTATTCTGCATAAGAAACAAATACAAAATATAGTACAACAAAGAAATGTCACTTTGAACACAGATAATTAGGGTTTGTATTACTATAAATAGAAATAAAGAAATGAACTTATAATTTTCTGTAGCTATAACATAGGATTGTTTGTTGCATTTGCTGTCTGTTCAACTGATAAACTATCACTGAAAAAGATCTATCATTGCCAACCCAAAACAACATTACCTTTAGCTTCTGCTCATCTTTGTGGTCTGGCATACTGGCTAACTTTTTCTCAATGTCATCCAGCCATGTCATTAGGTCATCAGCCTGCCTCTTGTACTGATACCATTGATGAGAAATCTCTAAAGCCTTTTTTCTTCTTTGAGCTCTCAAGTCCTGTTCACAGTGCAGACATTATTAGAATATGAATTAAAGGCTTATAAAATATGAACTGGCATGTGTGCACACGCACCGAAGGGAAAAAAATGTACAAGGCTGCTAATTTTTTAATTAAATGTTGATATTTAAAGCAAGTATATGAGTAAGTGAACATATTTACATCAGTTTAACAATTTTTTTTGTTTATTTAAAAGGAGGTTACCTATTTCAGTGTTGTTCACATGTTGAATAAACTACTGAGACAGTCACCAATATTCTGAGAAATTAAGACTCTTACATAAATGTCAATATTTTATATAAAACACTTCTGCTCAGAATACTTACTGGACAGATGGAAACACAGCCCACTTAGTATCTAGCCAAAAGTAGGACTTCTGTATTTTGTGGACTCCTGTGAATTTCTAGCCTGCATGAAAACTCTGTAGCTATTCAAATGAAAATCACTGCAATGCAGAAATGTTTGCAAAGACAGGTTTCCTTTATCTAAATTAAATACCACATACATAACAAATGTCTTGTGTTTATAACTCTGCTTTATAAAGGACTGAAACTTCTCTTTAGTAGGAAGGTATAAAATGTTTGGTTTTTTCCATTAGAAATGTTATCAAATATACATATGCTTTAAGTGCTTAACTTCATTCATCCAGAATTCAGAAAATATTTTAATTACTGTAATATATTATTTAGGAAGTAAATTTTAAAAATTGGTATATTTTATATAAAAATACTCACATTAATTTGCCTCAACCATTCTTGAATTTCTTTTCACCAGGGTGAATGCCTTAACTGAGTCACTCACAGGAAAATCTATCACTATACCACAGAAAACAACCAGGGAGGATCTGGTCAATAGCAAAGTGCAATAAACACTGTTCTTGTTTCTCCAACATAAAAATTATGAATTGCTTCCATTTAGCTTGGAACAGTCAAAGATACACCTAACAGATTTCAAGCTTCTCTTAAATGTGGACAAAACAACAGTATATTCTAGCTATCCTTCTGAATTCACACGGATCTGCAACACTGTGAGAATTACAATTAAATCCACAGGAAAAGAAAGAGCATGCATAAAAATAAGTAACAATAAAATGTAAACATGCCATGTTTCCCAAACCAAAGATAACTTCATCAAAATTATCCAAAGAAAGAAAAATTCTGCTTGGTGACGAGATAAAAATTCTCCTGCAGTATCCAGAGCCTATAGCTCCAGGTGGGTGACCAAGGTGACTGTCTAACTGTAAGACTTTATCTTTCATCACTTTCATTTGCCATAGAAAAGATGACACTTCCAATTTTATCTGTTAGCTGTCCCACACGGCATGGAAACTCACCATGTGCATTTCCAGGAACAATTTCTCACAGTTTTACCTCCTGGATTGTGTCTGCTCAGAATTTTCATGTGCAACTATGGGTTTCAGCCTCTGAGCTGCTGTGTCTATTGGTACTACCATCTATCTTATCCTAGAGAGGCTGGAGCCACTCTTCTAACAGGAATGTAGTGTGTAAGTATTTTACTGAAGGAGAAACAATTTATTCATACCAAAAGTATATTATTCAACTGAGAACATAAGTTTGCAGGACCTGATTCTAACTAAGGTCTTGACTGCTATAAAACAAAAATAATATGTAAAAAAGGAATCATCAAATAAATCAGTGTTGTCCAACCGGCAATCACACCGTCGCAATGCTGAGGATAAGACAGTACTTCTCAAGCTGGAGGCTGTAAAATGCGTTTTGCAAGGCACCAAGTGAACTGTGTAAGAAAATACATCTATAGCCAAACAGTTCTAAATTACTAATCTCTAAATAGTAATGACACCTCATTTAACAAAAAAAAAGTCCTGAAATGAAGAAAAAAAAGGTATAATAGCATATGCTTATAACTGTATCTCCTATACCTTGAGGGCATTATGTTTACTCCGCAACAGCTGTTGTTTTGTCTTTATTTCCTCACGTTTTTTCTCATCTGTGACTCCCTTTTGAAGCCTGTCACCCCTTTGCAGCAATTCTTTCACTGTGCTCTCATCCTCTTCACTCTGATTTAAAAAAAAACCAGTATCATGTTCATTTTAATCTAATTATTACTTAAGTACTAGTAGGTACAGACTATGCTAAAGTAATCATGTAACAGCTACTTGCAGTTTTATAACGATGATCAAGTAATTTTCATTTGCTTTCTACAATATAGGAATAAAAGAGGAATAAAAGTAAGACAGCATCTGCAATTCTACAGATTTTTGGTTTTAGATGTTATGCAGCATCCCAGACAACATCATAAAAACATTAGAGGCAAAAACTTGAAATATATTTTACTTTCAAGCAAAAAGAATAGATATATGTAAAATATTCTAAATCACTGTCAGTAGAGACTGAAAATGGCAGTGTGCTGGCAGACCATGCAATTACTGACGATTCTGTGTATCGTCACATTGAAAACCAGCTATTCTGACAGGGCAAATGCTCCCACTAAGCATTTTTTACGTAGAAACCACCTGCAAATCTGTGAATCTTTGAAGCTGATTCTTTTTCACAGCTTCTGGCAGTGTCTTGAAGCACTCTAAGCATTTGATGTAAGGAAAGGGAATCAAATATGTTCAGGTAGTGGAAACTGCCCCATCAAACTTGATTCACTTTGAATTTACCACTACATACACATGGTAAATTCTGTATGCAGCACACAGAGCCTTAAATTTTATTTTTCCTGCATAAAAAAGTCCTGTAAGGATTCCTTCCAGCACTGATATGAAACAGACACCTTTGAAAAATTCCTTAAAAGTAAAGTAATATTGAGTCTTTATATAAGTTGTAAACAAATATATATTTGATCTTGCTGAGGACTCAAGAAGGGAGGGTTGTAAACATCAATCTCCCTTTTTTGCCCAGCCAAAAAATGTCATCCCTCTAAAAATCACTCTGGAGAACATACACCACAATAGCAGTAGTAGCAAAGCACTGCTGTATTTTAGTCCTCTTTTTCCTTTTCCCCCTCTCAGCAAATATGAATAAATGGTTTTACTACTTGCAACAATAAAACATAAGTAATAAAGCTTACAACAGCCACAAAACCTATTTACATTAAATACTATAAGCAGACTGGTTAAGAACAAATTGGCAAGTGGCATTTCATTTCATGAGCATTTATTTTTAGTGAACGTATTCTTTCGCTATAGTGCCCATTTTGATAAATCATTCTGACTTTTCCTGGTCTTCATACTACCACAGTGATTTTAAAATTCATTCCATGTTCTGTAATACTGCTGGTAGTGGTACAGAACCTATGGATAACATTCCTGGTCTGCTTAGTGTTTTCATAAGGGACAAGAAATGCTCTTCTGATAAACTAAAACTTAAGTTAGCACAAAAAAATTTAGTTAGTGCTACTTTGGGACTTTTGCCAAGTTATATCTAAAGATCTTAACGCAAATATGGGTTTCTGATTTTCACTTAGGATTTTTCATCTCCCTGCTTATTTTGCTCAGACTTCCATTTCAACCAAATTACCATATCTTTATTGAAGTCCTCCTCTTTCAGATTCACTCCCTGCTGAATTTCAACCTCCAGTGGTTCAAGCATTTTTTGTATATCGAAGTCAAATTGCTCCAATTCCTTCAAAGGAATGAAGGGCTAAAATGGGAGAAATGCAAAGATTATTTACTTAAAGGACACATTTCATAGTTTTATTAGAAACATAAATGAAGAGATATCTGTGCTACCCCCTATTGCTAAAGCAATGGAAGACTTTTCATCAGGTTGAAAAATATCCACACCATACTCAAAGTACCCAAAGAAACAAATAAAGATATAAATGCATGTAGAATTTCCATGTAAGTAAAGAAAAAAAAAAATAAGGTGAGTGAAAAGTAAAAAGGAATAAATAAAATAGATTCTCACGTTTGTGTGTAAGAACAGGTCCAAATAAATAGTATTTTTCTAAAAAATGAATGTTTACATATCTATTTGGTTAAATCTGGTTTGTCAGAAATTAATACAGCAACAAGTCCACTCCTTTGAGAAAAACCCTATTATTAATAACCAAGAAAATTTTAATGTTTATCTGGTTCAGTTTTGAAATCATTGTTCTCTCACACAGAATAGAAGTGTCAGGTGAATACTATGAAACAGGACAGAAAATCCCTGTGTAAGATATTCCCCTAATAGTATTTTGTAACATATTGGGAAAAAAAAAATCAACAAAATTTCAGCATTTGTTTCAAAACTTCAGGACAAAAAAAAAAAAAAAAAAAAAGTCAACCAAAAAAAATAGACTCAATTCCTCCAAAATAAATCACAGTATAATTTATTGTGCTTTAGTTCATTATTCAGTTTTGAACTTTCCAACATGTGCTGCTTATTAACAGCAACATGCTGCCTTTTGTTGATCTGACACGAGTGCCTCTGAATACTTTTATGTACAACATATAGTGCATTTATTAAGTTCATTGCAAATGATCAACAGAATTTTTTTTCTTCTTTCAAAGCTTTAAATGGAAGAAGAAGAAAGAAAATCTCAGTGGTTCTTGCACAAAATTTAGACTTAAAGGTAATTAATGCTTTTTAATGTTCTAGAAACTCTTGGATGTGCACCTGTCTTTCTTGCTAAAGACAAAAGTACATTATATCCTAACTAGTTCTCTTTTACTCTTTCCTCTGGTATAATTAGTTATTACTATATGCAAAATTTTTAATGAAGACAGCAACAATAAAAATTAATTGGTTAAAACTGAGAGACTGGATGTCAAATGAAATCTGTTCACAGATGGCCTGAAAGAGTCAGGGTAAAAAACCCTTAATTGTATCTGGTTGATTATTTTGACAACAAAGATTTTGAACATTTACAAACATTAATGAAAAAATAATAATGTACTATATTTGTAGAGAATAATACTGTGCTTACAAATTTTCATTAAGAGGCTCAGAATTACACTCATCATGCACTTCAGCTGAGTTAGAAATAATAGAGAACTACACAGTAATTTCTTCTCAAATGCTCTGAAGGATATTTTCTAAAGTACGTAAATCTCATTAAAAGACAAACCAACTATTAAAATTGGAATATAAAATTTATAGTCTCTGAAAGAGACTAAAAACAATAACAAAGAAGGAAGTGGAAAGAAAAGCACTAAACGAATTCCAGTAATTGAATGATGTTCAAGGACTACTTGAAAATGTAAAGTCTCATTTCAGTACTATGAACATTTTGTTAATTCTGGACATGAAAATTATATACTATTATTCACTGACTTAATGGATCATTTCCTATTTACTTCACTGTTGTACTGATTATTGTTAGTATTTGAAAAAAAATATAGCAAATTTGAAGACAGATGACTAATTACTGAAAATAGGTTAAAGAGCTAACAATCCTCTTGAATTTGTGTTTTAATCTTTCACAGAGTGAATAATTTTACCTAAATATAGGGGGAAAATGCAAAAACATTTAGGAAGCATATCACTTGATAATAATAATAATAATTTTCCAGCTCATGAAGACGAAATCATAAGGAAAGTACAATTACCTACATTATACAGGTAGACAAAATAAAGTACCCGGTAATTTGGTCCTTTATCCAAATGCATATAGCAAGTCAGTACAATAGTCAATAACTCAGACCAGTTTTTATCTCTCTATCTGATGCAATACTTATAATAGTAAGTATCCTTCATGAATCATATTCTACTTGTGTGTTTTCCAAGGTCCTGGAAAACATCCCCTAAATTCTAATTTACCATTATACTTTGTGTGCTGTAGTAATTCCTCACATCTTGCTGGGCACTTCTTCTCAAAATCTTAGTGTGGTTCTGCCAATTCCAGCCCACCTTGCCTTCAGAAGTGGAAGAAAACCTGAGAGAGAAGGCTGCAGGTGGAAGACATTTGCAGGCTGTGTTCTGGAGATACTTTGTCTTGATAAAAATCTTTTGTCCCTTCTTTGAGTGAAGCCACAACACGCAGTGCAAGCACTGAACCCCCAATAAGCCATCTACAGGCAGTCTCATTTTTCCCTAGGACAAGTAATAATTTCACAGGATCCCATCAAAGGGTGCATCAGCTCTGCAAGTTTACAACAACATGGAAGTGCAAAGTAAAACTGAGATGGAAATCCAGACTGCAGACAGCAGGTGTTCAGAGCAAAACCATCAGACAATACAGTCCTTACAAAGATGTCCTCAGTCTACAGTTTGTACCTGTGTAAGAAGTAGCTAAGAAGCTGGAAAGGCTGAAATAATACTGATGGCAATTAGGAAAAAAAATTGTTATCTTTGTTCAAAAGGTATTATTTTGCTTCAGAAATGAAACCTAAATAAATCCAAACATCCACCAAGATGCCCTGGTTAGCTGGATATTGAGCTCTGCACAGATCCCAACAACTCATGGAAACCATTCTCTTTGCTTATGCTTTTTGTAAAACATATTTCCTACTTTGTCGTGGATCCTCGGTGCATTTATTTCCAGTGTCAGTAGAGTGACCAGCAGTAATAGTTTAGATCAGGATCTGTGCATTCCCATTATCCTATATACCAACCTGCATGGCTGCCTCATTTAATCTGCTGAGTAGCTCTTCAAAATAAAGGCAGCAAATACAATGGAGAAAGTAGGTGGCTTATGTTCTTCTTCATTCCAATTCAGAAGGCACAAATCGGCTAAAAATTACCTAATCCATACTGAATTCAGATTTAACAGTCAGGGTGATTATATGGATGAGTAGCTGAAAATTGATATAATCTCTACTTCCCTATTTCTGTCTCAAGCATTGGTGAATTCCAGACTCACAGGAAAAGACTAAATACACTTGAAAAATTAGCTCCAAAACCCAATCTATATGAAAAAAGGCTACTCAATACTTTGTGAAGTTAGAGACTTACTAATTCTCAGTCGTTCATTTTTTGTAAGTTAATGATGTAACCGTTACATTCAAATAAAGTCAGTGAATACTTCTAATTGTGAAACATTGAAAAAAGACCTTAATGCCAAACCCCCCAAATCTCCACACTTAATAAAAAATAAATCCTTAGGTTCTGCATTGTTTTTCTTTAAAAGCTTAGTTTTTCCAGGAACTGTAGCCCGCTATGTCACTGCAATTGTGCACCTTACACAAACACCATTTTTCTAAATGCATCTCCTTACGGAAGCAAGTTCCTCCTACCTTTACACTCTTAATTCTCTGTGATATGGCTGCAAATCGCTGGTTGAGCTCTGAGAGTTTAGGCTCTACTACTTTCCTGCAGTGCTCCCCACGGTTTGCCATCAAGTCTCTGGCCTGGCCACGCACAGAGTCCACCTTGGGGTGAATGTCATTCAGCTCAGCCTTTAAGCGCTACAGTCCGTGAGCAAGAGACAGGGCTTGAAGTTAGTAATAAATGCAAAGAGAGAGAAAGAGAGAGAGAGAGAAAGTGTGCAAAGGAATAGGGAGCAAAACCACAAAGCAAATTCAGATAATTATGCATGAGTGTGTAAATTCAGTAGAAATACCTTAGGTAACATTCCCACTCACATCCCTCAAATTTATAGCAGGAATGTATCTACTTGTCTGTTTTAATATCTCTGAGAGGAAATTAATGGTGATCATTATTTCTAGGCAGATTCTTATCTGCGATAATATTGCAGCATATTTCAGGATGCACTAAATTATTCTATGTTCCTAAAGCTAGGAAGAGCTGCTAATTCATGTATTATAGAAGTGGATGTATAATTGTTGCTTTCATTACTGCTCAGGGCCATAGTTCAGGCAAGTAAAAATGACCAGACTTAAAAAAAAAAGAGAAGTCCTAATTTTTTTCTGTAAGTCAGTCACCAA
>JBBMKD010000001.1:105564043-105591619 GCA_037834095.1 Argya squamiceps
ACAAAAAAAAAAAAAAAAAAAAAAAAAAAAAAAAAAAAAAAAAAAGGGAAGCCTTTATCCTCTGCAATAGTAATCTTAACAGTAGATCCCAGTACAGGCAGAGGCCAAAAATAGATAGCAAGTCATTCAAGGCATTTGGGAATCAGAAATACAGTTGAGCATTAAGAACTACATTTTACTGTCTGCATGAAATGCCTTTGTGCAATGCAAACATATATACAGGTATTGATAAATTTACTTTGTATCTGATGGTGGCAAAATTGTTCATTCATCTACAAAAGCCAGTCTCATAATCTCATAATGCTGAGATCAGTAAGGCATTGATTTATGCTCTGCCCTGGAATTTTTAAAATTTTGCTGTTGTAAATGGCATCATTATGTTAGTGTCAGCAATACAACCCTGATTTTGATTTGCACTCTTACTCAGATATTATGTACTGACCACAGAGTTCAATATAAAGTAAAATTTTTGCATTGACTTCAGAAGAAAAGTCTCTATAGATAAAAATTTGATGTTGTTCTTAAAGAAGGTATTTTAAATGAGATATTTTAACATACGCATCCAGATTACAAGCTGATTTTTTATCAGTTGGTTAAATAATGCACTTTGCCAACTAAAACCTTCTGCCCAATACACTAACCCCTGATTCTACAGCTAGTTCACCATATAACATTCTTGTCTGTGTTGCTGATCCAGCCTCAGTGTAAGCAGTGTTTGTAGAATTAAGACAATCATATGACAGAAATATCAAACATATTGAATAAGTATCACAGGAAAACAGAAATACAATTAAAAATGAAGGGGACAGAAAAAAAATTGTTCAAACAAAACAAAACAAGGCCTTATGTTAAAGGAGTATTTTCCAGCAGACATATGTTTAATAAGCTGCTGTTCTACTCACCAGGAAGTTCCCAAGAATTATAATAACAATCTGGTTTTATTTCTGCAGGGATATAATTTTGGTAATACAGAGCAAATTTATTAAGTAATCTACAAGCTGCCAGAGGGTAGCTTTATCACAGAAAAAAATTTATTTTAATCCATTTGTGATACCTTTTCAAATATGTTAGTTTTGACACAGTCCTTTTTAGAATAAAATGAATGCTTTCCAGAAAATCACATTTTTTTACCTTAAGAATTTCCTCTTTTTGCTGGGGTTTTTGTTTGTCAGATTCATCCAAGAGTATTTCAGCACGATACATCCAAGTAGTGACATTAGCTATATTCTGATCAAAAGCCTCCATGTGCTTTTGATATTCCTGTATGTGGAAAAGGTAAATACTGCATACAAAAAATGTAATCAGAACTGAAGTAACAGCTGTAGTTATGCCAACTGTGGCAAACATGCACAGATTATGACATTATGAAAACTTGTTTGTTTTTCACAGTAACTTCTTGTTTTGTGAAGGACAGAATCTGCTGTTTGTTTGCTTCATTTTACACGTAAGGTTTCTTTAAAAAGACATTCTAGGAGACAGAGAGAAGCTTCCAGAGTGACAGGCAGCAGGATGATAAAAATCACAGCAAGATACAGGTGTTGGCAGCTCAGCGAGGCTGCTGAGAGGAACAGGAAGCTGCTAGCCAGGCCTACTAGAGGTGCAAAGGAGTATTTCCCAAGAACAAAGCACAGAATTCATTTTGGAACACCAGAAAATTGACTGAAACTCAGATGGCCACAAGGATGTACTTGCAAAATCACAGTCGAGACTAGAAGCTTTATATCTAAACCTCTTATGGACATTTCATCTAACTTCTCTGCTTTGAGATTTTACTCTTTAAAAGCTATTCTAGTTGATATTCTGACAAATCTTCATTTCTCTGCTTCATTTAAAACTTTGCTTCTTGCGTGAGCTCATTAGAATGTGGCCTATGCATACTCCCCCACAATACATATGTAGACCACACACCCAAAATCAAAGCTATTACTAGTTCTTTTGGTCCCAAAATGTACCTACCTTTATTTTACACTGTTCTAAAATTGGTAAAAAAAAGCCCTCAACTACCTGTCTTACACCTAACATGTGTTTCAACAAATATTAACCACAGAATCCAAAGCAGAGCAAGGATGTATAAGCATACATAACTTTATCAACCTGTAAACTCCAGTATATGCTTCCTATAACCAGTTCCACATTAAATCTGTGCACCTGCATCATTCTCAATGAAATGCTTAAGTTTTCCAGATACTTTCATCTGGATACTGTACTCAGCTGAGGAAGCCCTGTAGTGATGCTGGTATTTATATATAGATATAACATATAGATATTTATTGCTGGTATAATATATAGATATATAGATATGGTATATATAGGTATGCTGGTATAATAGATAGATACTTATTGCTAAAGTATTTGTAATGCAGCCATACAGACTCTAGTGGAGCTCCAACACATCAAGCCTTGAAAAGTCATGACAAAGGCCAACACACCCCTAAAAATCGCTCCCGCTTCTCTGGGGTGAAACTTCATTCCCATGCTCTCAGGAACAGAAACAGCATGCAAGATTTCACAAAGCATTCTGACAGCCCAGTGATTAAGACTCTTCTGTAGTTAAGGGTTCAACTGTCACCTCTTCATGACAGAATGAATTTGAAGGCAGAATAAAGCTATGTGAGTATCTGTAGTTTGAGGCGCTGCGGATGAAGCTCCTGAATCTGTGTGAAATGTGTATTAAGGGTTTTGCTGTCTAATAGGCTTAATCCGGTCCCCTTAAGGAATTATCCCCACCTAAACATGCCCTACAAAACTATCCAAAGGAGGATCATGAAGTTCTGAAAGACCAAATCATAGTCCTTCAGCATATCTGGTGTGCACCCTGAGAAGAGCTTAGGATTTAGTTGCCTCTGAAATGAGTCAAACTCACACACACCAGAACTACCCTGTGGGCCAAATTGACTTGCAGGTGGAAACCTATTTCCCAATTGTACTATTCCAAAAAGAAATGCTAAAGCAGTTAAAAGTAGCTGATGTTGTTGGTATCAATGCTAAGACTTTCTCAACTTATTTGACTATTTTTTTGGCTTGACTACTGAAACTACTTGTTTTTGAAACTGCATTTAATCTATTAGGAAAAAACCCCAAACCAAAAAAAAATGCAAGAATTATTGAGTCAGACAGGATTGCAAAACTGCTGACAATCCAGATTCTACTCAGTAATCAATCAGATTCTCAAAACATACACAACGTACTGAACAACAATCAATCTGATTGTCTGTGTACCTGTGTACTCAATAAGCACAGTCCAAGGCACCAGAAAAATCACTCCTCTAAGGCTGGGCATGTACAGCTGGAAACCAACATTTCCTCTGTGTGAAGAAATGCATTTTCCTTACCAGTAAGAGATTGAACCATTCCTCAGCACGTGAAGTTACCGCTTTCCAGTTACTGTTCAGCAGGCTGAGCTTATCATCCACCAGACTTTCCTTTCCTTTCATCACTGTCTTCAGGTTCTCTCCTAAATCACTGATGCTCTTAAGCTGGCCCTGGCGTTTCTCAATTTCCTTCCGTGTCGCCTACACGAGCAGAACAAGAAATAGAATTTCTGGGAATTAAAAATTATCCACACTAAGAACAAGAAATATTAAATCAGGCAGCAAGTTTATGCTAGAACACATGGTCTTGCTTCCTATGGGAGGGGAAGGCATTCTGTGAAGATCAGCAAATACAAAGCAAATTGTTTCTCTTGAGCTGTGATAAAATTGTACATATTCTTCATCTTCTTGCAATATCTTAATTTTAAAGAAGTGTGAATTATCTTTTATTTCAGTGTTCAAAATATAGGTTCAATACTTAATCATTAGCAGTGAATCCACATTTCATAATATTTATATAGAAGTCACTTTTCATATAATAAAATTAGATAGTTATCAAATAGCAAATAAAGCCTACATAATAAATGGGACAATAATACACCATCATGATGACATCTGAAGACAGAAAACTCCATAAAAAATAGTCTAGTGAATATTGTATTACTTTAATATTTGTTGATGCAATCTTTTTCAGAGAAATTACGTTATTTTCTTCTGTTAAACTTGTTTTCTAATTGTAGAAATGCATATTTTCATTACATTCACTTGGGATTTCATTCTGCAAACCAAAATACTAAAATAAACTATTGCCCATAGCATTTCTAAGCTGGAATGACTACAACACATATTCAGGGCTATAAAGTCAGATTTCCAGAATCTCTTCCCATTGTTATCTTACCTCATATATCTGATATGTAAGGTTACTTAATTTATTTATTATTCATGTCTTAATATTCACTGCAACTTGCAAGAAGTCTAACAAAAGGAACAAATTCTAACGTATTTATACAATATATAAAAAAGCAGGTGCTTAAATACTAAAGTTAGATGACACTGTGCAAAGCGCAGCAGTCTTACTTACTATTTCAGGAGACGCACAAACTCCTCACACTAATTTCACACAGAACCAGTTTTATGAGAGAAATTTTTCTGAAATTTATCTAACCCCATCTTTATGACCTCCACACTATCACATCTCTCATGGTCAAAGATTGATATAATTTTGTTGATAATGTATTGACAGTGAAAGTAGAATGTTCACTTTTCAATAAAGACAGTATAAAATTATTTTGGTAAAACAAAAATAAGGTAATAGTACCTTCAACTTATTTAGTGTGTCATGCTTAAAGAAGTAGCTCACTTCCTACGCTTAACAGAAACCAGGATCTCATTTTGCAATATTATTTCAGAGAAAAAGTCTTACACTTGTATTTCATGTTAGTATGAGAAATTTTCCCCATTCTATCAATTTTCTAAAATATAGAGGACATGTAATAGAATCAAGACATGATTGATGCAAATTATTAACACTATCCTATATAATTATGGAATTTGAAAAGAGAGTTAAAAATTTCAGCAGGTCCTTGTCAGATTAAAGGAAAAACATGCTCTCTTCTAGTACTGTTTTATCTGTTTCACAGCAGGTGCAAAGTGTTATCATGTAAAAAGAATAACACAAAGGATATCATTTGCCTTCAACTGAGGATGGAAAAAATTGATGAGCTTTATTTCTTTTTCTAAACTATTTTTCATTTGGAAAAGACTCTCTGAAGTGTATTTACCATGAGCTGTGGTTTCTTTTGTGTTTACATTTAAGAAAATGACAACCAATCTTGGGCTACATAAATAAATATTAATCCCAACTAGTGAACATATGCACCAAATAATTAAATGTCTATTAAACAAAACTGCTACCCAAAACCCAGATGTGTCATTCCCTATGTGCAAGAAATGAGTTATTCCTTTCAAAGTAAAGAAATAATGCAAACTAAAAAGGAGATGCACCTCTGGGCAATGTGGATTTTAAGTCCCCTGTGTAACTGCAAGTAAGGGACACGAACCAAGTAAATCACACTTCCCCTCATTGTCTTAAAAAGACATTGTGACCTTCAACACAACATTGAAGTGACAAAAGCATCTTCCTCAATGCTTTAAATCTCTGTTATTACAAGTCTCTATATATAAAACACTGGACTCAGTGAATCCAATTGAAAAATTAGCAGGGTCTGTGGAGTTAGTGGGATTCCACACTGCATTATCAGCTTAGACTTCCTCTGCAGGTTATGATATGCACCAGATAAACTAACTTTCTTTCACAACTTCAATAAGACTTTTTTTGGTTTGTTCTTAATTTGGCATCTCTGCACTACATTCCTAAGAATTTTCCATTTTTCGTTCCAGTATTACTAGAAAGTGATAGTCTACACATACTTTGTACCATACTTCGTTTAGTAAATTTTCTGTAAGAAAAAAACATCAAATGCACTGCTATTAATTCAACAACAGTATATAAACCAAAAAAGAATTTGTCATGACGCCAGGATTTAGGCAATATTATTTCATGAAAACTCAGGGAGTGGCTTTTAAATTCTCCTAATTTTTAAAAAGCAAGTTCCACACAGCCTTGCTGGATTTGAGCTCCAGCTCCCTTCTGGTTGTCGTAACATGAAATTGCATTCCAGCTGTGCAGTTTATTTGAAAATATATAAGAAAGCTGTAGAATTTAAACTACAGAATTAATAGAATTAGCTCTGCAAGTTAAGAATGACATTGAAAACACCTAGCACCTTAAAAAAAAACCCAAACCCCCAAGTCCCAAACACCACTACAATGTGTACAATATGAAACATTAACAGATAAAGTGGTGAAATTCTTCCCAGAAGGATTAGGCAGTTTATACATTTTGATTTTGTGTGCTTATCAGGGTGAAACTATGCAACATTAATAAAATACATAAATGTAGGAGTTGTGAAGAAGCTATTTTTCTGATATAATCATGGCATTATATTATTATATTTATTAGAATAATAATATTATTATTATTACTGTAGTATTATCATATTATATTATTTCTTGGGGAAACAAAAACATGAAAACAAAAGAATGAACTTAACATCACAATGCCCAGCATTCACTTACAGCTATGAAAACCTATCAGCAATGTTGAGCGGGTCCGAAACAGATTATATTCCTTCTGCTGTTTATCATTATAGTGAACTTATTACATTCACTTTTTTTTCCCCTTAAGACTAGAATATTTATTTACAAAACAAAATCTTATTCAAGTGTGTATTACCTGCTGGAAGACAAAGGCCCCATAAATTCTTCCAGGAAAGATATCTCTATTAAAATATGTATACAAATTCTAGAGATTATATTAATAAAAATAAATATATATATATATATAGAGTCAAATCTTCTTTACATATGCCACTATTTAGGATCACATCTACTAGCAGATATGAGTTAAGATGATGTGAATCTCTTCCCATTCAAAATTCAGTTATTCATTTAGACCAAATTCTGAAGTGCCTCTTTGGAAGAAACTCCTGTACTTCCACTTTTCTGAAGTACCAGTTATGGCTATTTGGTACAATGGAAAATCTCTGACCCACAAAATTAATTCCTGTTTCACTAACTGAAATGTTTTCATTGCTTTTTAAGGAACTGTTATTCTTTTCTCAGTCATGGTCGTAAGAAAAATGTTGGTAGCCTGCTTTAATCAAAGATGGGGGATTACACCACCATGGAACTCCCAGGACTTGAACATTTCCAAGAGAACTGGCATCTGGGTTCCTGGCATCCAGGAAATCAAAGCAATCAGACAGACAGACCCTGGTGCAACTCTGCATGCAGAGCATGTCTCAGTTGATTAGTTTCTAATCCCCTTCCCAGAAACATCAGAATGGGGAGAAGGAGAATCTGAGTTTCCCTTGCACCAGTTTCATTCATCAAAACCTCAGGAAAGGAGCTGCAGTACAAAATAAAAGTTCTGTGTCAAAAACAACTTTGGATGGGTTGAAATCCGTGCAGAAGGCAAATCATGCTGCAGCATGTAAAGTCACAGGGATGAGCTTTGCTGAGAATTTATAAGTGGTTGGTAGCTGCATACAATAATATTTTACCTACTTTACATATGGATTCATAGGATGGCAGGATGAATCATGTTAGAACAAATAATTGCAGTTCCCTAAGCAAATATTTACACTTTGAGTGGTGTTCACAATCCTGTCTCTGATCCCACTGCATTGTGACATTATCTTTCAGTTTACTAAAAAATACTTACAGGGGTTTTTGTTACAACTTTTTTGGTTTGGTTTTTTTTACTTGATGGTTTTGGTTTACTGTGATGGTTTTTGTACATCCCTCCCATCACCAAATACCAACCAGGAATTAATTTTGTCTGAAAGCAGAAGTTACACAGAAATGGGGTTTTTGGTGGGTTTGTGTTGGTTGTGGTTGTTTTTGTTGTTGTTGTTTTAATTATTCTATTATTTTGTTTTGTTTTTCTGAAGATGTGATGAAAAGGGCCACTGGTCATTTTATAATGATAAAACTACCATGTACCAAAATGAATTAAGAATGTGTTTTGTTTTGTTTTGTTTTGTTTTCAAACAAACCAGAATTGTAAGTAAATGCAGGGGACAGTATATTTAGTCATGATGGTCATTAACATAGGTAAATTAAAAAACACACCAATGAATGAGTGAAGAAAATATCTGTGTGCGTTTACACTGCCCGTGTGCTGTGGATTACTTGAAAATACTTTTTGCAATTTGAATCTTTCTAAAATAAATTAGGTGGCTGAGCTCTCACAGGTGGGATTGCAGAATTAATCAGAAGCTGACATTATGGTCTTCTCAGTGGTTGATTATCCATATTTATTTGTTTATTTACAGCACATTTTTTATTTTTATTGCATTTTGGCCAGTGACTATGAATCAGTTGACACAATTTACAGTTTGTCTTCTTTTAGGGATATTACTGACAGGAAATATGTTGCTAAATGTAATTCTAAGTACTCCAAGTCAACTTTACTGACTGGTATTACACACTGTGTTAAAAAATCAGATTAAAGCATTGGCAGAGTCATACTGCTGATAGTAGGGAGTGATACAGAATTTTCCTGGTAATACCATCTGCCATTTCCTTTTTAAGAACATGGTTTCCTGGCAATCTAATTCTTATCAGTCCAGTTCCTGATTAAAAGACAAATAAACCCTGCAGTTGTTAATGTCTTCAGTGATAAATATGTGCACTAAATCAAGACTTCTAATTATAAGCGGATTTCTAATATACAATGTTTAATGACTATCTTTCCACCCACATGTCATTTTTCTTATCTATTATAACAGAGCTGAATTCAAATGGAAAGATTTAACTTGTCTCTACTGAGCAGAAAGGCAGGATTTACAGTCTTCAGTATACTGCCCATCTCATCTCACATAACTCAGCCAAGTTTTTGTTCCATTCCCTGAAAAATTCTACACAGGAACAAATAACACATTTCCCTTGATGTCCAGATTAATGGTATCTTTCATTAGCTTCATTTCCTATTCAAGATGGACATTCCTTTTTATTTCTAAGTGTTTATACCTTGAAGACAACATTTAAATGTATGATTTCTTTTACTGTCAACTCTATAATTATCTTTGTAACCCTCCAAGTTCTTTTCACTTTTAAGAAGACATGGGTGCTGAAAATGAATTAGAAATAAATGCACTAATAAATACAACTGCTTCCTTGTCCTGTAAAGAGAAAAGATTATTAGCTCTCTGCTTAGATATATCGACAGAAGCACACATCCAATTTTCAGTTCATTTGCACTATTGAATTCTCTTCTCTTCTTCTCCATTTTCCATCTTAGTTTTTCTGCAGACTTTTGTCACAATGGAAATCTGCTGGGCTTAATTCATCTCCCAGTGCATTTCATTAGACTGGTTACTGTCTTTGGCAGCCTACTTACCCAGGAAGTCCAAAGCCCAAAGCTGTGACATTAATCAGATACTGTGAGGCTCTGGTTCTGGGGACTAAATTATTGATGTACAATTTTGTGTGATGCCTCAATGAAACCCACATAGGAGTATCAGCATTGTACTTATTCATGAAGTCCCCACAAGAATTTTCAAGTGTCCAGGATAAAATGCAGCACTGTCTCCTAGTGGGAGCAGATTTTTTAGGGAAGAGTATTTCTGCAAATATTTATAAGTATTTCTGCAAATATTTAAGTCTAAGATTTAGACTTACACATATACTACCTGTTGGATTGTTCCACATTAAAAGTCTGCATAGATATATATGTGAATATTTGTTTATATTTCTTAAAAGGCAGTCTTAAAATGGAATTTTGAAAGCCATTCAGTACATACATATTTTGCCAAGAGGCAGCTGCTCTCACCCAAAGTTGTTTGTTTGTTCTTATTTTAGTGATGAACTGACTGAAGGGGAAGAGCTGAGGTACTAAATTAATTTAGATTGTAGTGAAGGCTTTGAGGAGTATTTGAAGCCAAAATATCCTTTTTACCAGATTTTCCTTCAAAACTTTATGTATCAACTCCCTGTGAGAATTCCCAATACTCAGCGGCAGTCTTTAAGACTAGCAAGTGGAGTGGTTCCTGTCTGATATATTTTTTTCATGGTAATAGTTTTTATTTTAATTAGCTCTTGTTTGTTACCTTTTTTGATTGTCTTCAGATAAAAAATATGTTGTATTTGTTGTAGCAAGCTTAAGACATAACAAAGGCTTCCCACTGTGCAGCTTCACTAATCATCAGGTTTTAGGTCCTAATTATGCAGCTTCTGAAGCATTAAGGTTCATATCTAACAATAAAATGATATTAAGGACAAATCTTTCTCTTTAAAGCCCTGAGAAGCTACATATATCTGGATCAACAGGAACATGAAGTGCACATTTCTGTTTCAGTAGAACTGTACTATGTAGTCATCACTGAATATTATTTTTATTTTACTGAGTGAATGGCCCAGCTACCTAGCAGGATAGTTTGGTGACATTAAAACATGA
This sequence comes from Argya squamiceps, assembly GCA_037834095.1. Classification (NCBI taxonomy): domain Eukaryota; kingdom Metazoa; phylum Chordata; class Aves; order Passeriformes; family Leiothrichidae; genus Argya; species Argya squamiceps. The sequence goes on from JBBMKD010000001.1 coordinate 105,574,376, forward strand.
AGATTTTTCTAATTTGTCTTAAAAATCTGACATTGGTCCTTTGTTATGGGTGTTAAAGAGTCACTGGAAAGTTGCACAGCAGAAAAGAAATTGGGGGTGTTGGTTGACAGGTATGAACATGAGCCAGGTGTGCCCAGGGGCCAGGAAGGCCAATGGCACCTGGCCTGGATCAGCAATAGTGTGGCAGCAGGACCAGAGCAGGGATTGGCCCCCTGTGCTGGGCACTGGTGAGGCCACACCTCAAATCCTGTGTCCAGTTTTGGGCCTCTCCCTCCAAGAAAGGCACTGAGGGGCTGGAGCGAGTCCAAAGAAGAGGGACAGAGCTGGGGAAGGGTCTGGAGGGTCAGTCATGTGAGGGGCAGCTGAGAGAGCTGGGAGAGTTCAAACTGGACAGTTAAGCATTAGAATGGGATGCCCAGGGAAGTGGTAGAGTCACCATCCCTGGAAGTGTTGAAGAAGCAACTGGCACTCAGTGCTGTAGTTAATTGCCATGGTGGTGGTTTGGCCAAAGGTAGGAATACAGGATATTGGTCTTTTCCAGCTTTCATGATTCTATGATTCTAAGATCATAATATCAATGCAAATAAATGAGAGGAACTGTACAAAATTTAATTCAGAAAAAGCAGCAAGTGAAAATGAGAAAACATCAGGCAAAAATAGGAGAGAACAACAGGGGTTGCAGGGATTTAGGTTTTGATTTGAAAACTGCAGTACTCAAAGCAGTAATTTTAAGTCAATAAGAGAGAAAGTTGATATTTTTGGATATCACTTTTAAAATATTGTCATTCTTAGAGACTGATGACCAAAAAAAATGAACTCCAAATCTAACAAAAGATGTGTAGACTGTTTTTTTTAAAAATTGTTGTTATTGTTGTTAGTCTAATATTGTTATTACTTTGTAAATCATCAATGCATTTTAAGGCTGAAGACACTTTATCATGCTCAGAAATTTGAAAGGGTTAGTTAAAAACAAAAAAAATTCCAACCCATAAAACAAATTTTACTCAAGTGCCTTGAATCTTCACTGCAATTAACAAAATTAGGAAGACTGCCTGTGTATAATTCATGACTATTTCTATAATGCATAGTTAAGCTAGTAAAATGTGTAGAGGATTTCTCTCATTAAACAAAACAGAAGTGGCATTTTTTTTTTTTTTTTGCACAAACTCCCAATACTGTTTAAGGGGATTTTTGTATTTTGAAATTCTATAGAAACATTTGCTCAAAATCCTTCTGGCTGCACATAGTTATTTGAAATTTTGAAGCTTTGGACAATGTGCTCTAAAATGAGGATTTTAGTATGTGTGAATAATGGTGACTTGGTTTGTTTATGTCCTCAGCTAGACTGGATTTCTATTACATGTGCAGAAATTTAAATAGATTAGCTAGTGTTGAGTGATAACATGCCAAGTTTTAACATCACATTAACAGAAATACTCTGTTTTATACACACTTCTTGCATTCCTCAGTTTTTCTAAGAAACTAAGTTTATCTAAACTGTGATTTTAAAGAGAGTTTTGATTTAGACTTTGAGTTTTTGACCTGAAAGGGGAATTCAAGGTGAAGTCTCATGGAAGTAGGAAGCCCCCAGAATGCAAAGGAACAAGCTACAAACCTAAGAGTAAGAAAACAAATATCCTGGCTGCTATCTGAACATGTGGAATATGTCGTGTTCTGGCATCCTTAACCTTTCATCTACTATTTAGTACCTTTCTAACCACGAGTAGAATGGTGTAAGAGATCTCCATTTACATGGATACTGGGAGGTTGATTTATAGTCATTTCAGTGAAGATTATTGCAACATGAAGGTGAATTGTGCTATTGATCTCTGCAGAGACAAGACAGTTTCAACTTTTCTGAGCGTTCTCACTAAGGTGAGATAATGCCAAAACATTCACTGAGTTCCACCAGCTAAAATGCCAGAAGTTTTAATTCTTTTTATCAGGAAAGAAATCTATCTTTGTGTAATATTCACACGTGTGTGTTACATTCTTACCTTGCCCCAGGCAATTTCAGCATCCAAGTTGCTCGGCATGCCCTGCGCGGCCGACCTCTTTGTCAGTTCCGCGTCTGTCGCTGCCAGCCACTCCGTCAGGGCATTGATCTCCTTCCGGAGTTTCCGGGACAATTTCAAACATTTCTCTAACTCTTGCTTTTTTTCTGTCACCTGCAGAAAGAAAACTTGTGGTTATGAAACCCTTCAGTGAAATAGGTTTGGTGGATTTATATAACATTTTCTGTAGATCACTTTTCACTACAAACTAGACTTGGGATTCCACAGGTGAAGTTGCACTTTTAGTATAGGTGTGTCTTGGTTTGTTCTCTCAATATCAGTAATTATGCTGCTAGAATACAAACACCTACAAGAAAATTATTTGCATAAAGATGCATTGAGTCTGAACTAGTAAGAGAGCTCCAAAAACCTCCTCTTGTTTTAAAGTCGTGCACAGCAAATTAATTTGGAACAACTGAACAAGCAGGCTTTCCTTGAGACACAAAACAGATGTCAAAACCCTTCACAGAGCATATTTTAATATAGGTGGCCATACAGGAACTGGATTCCTCAAGGTTTTTTTTTTTATGTGGCTAAGCTATGTGGAAGAAAAAAATACCAGTCAAAGAAAGCCTCAAATCTTGAAACACAAATGTCACTGAATAATGTCAAACCAGAGCAGCACATTTAACTTTAAGGTATTAATTTTCTGAATGTTTTGGATGCAAAGTACTAGGGATGACCTCTGATTTAGTTGTGAAGTTCTTTTAAGTTTGGTACATGGTACCTGGAAGGAAGGCTGAGTATTTATGACTGTCTCACACTGCATTTTGAAAGAACAGGGAAAATACCATCTTTTTTGCAATCCCCTGAGACTCTTCAGGGAGAGGAAGAAAAGGTTTTACACAATTAGTAGAGAAAGCCGAAGAGTAAATTAAGAGATCTTAGATGGGAATCTACACTACAATAGACATTAGGCAACTAATAGCAGAAAATACATATTAATAAATTATGCTGTGATGAAGTTTTAAAAAACCCAATAAGAGAAGGAGGATTAAAAGTGTCCCATACATCACTAACATTTAAAAGAAATTCCTAATTAGCTTGAATGTCAAATAGTAATCAAGTTAAGACTGTACCACTGATTTGTATTTAAGTATTTTTAAATAGAAAAAAACTTTTTACAGTGGTAGAAAACAGGCATTAGCACCTACTAAAACTATTTTGTACTTTGCCTCTACGAACAAGTAATGGCACAATGATGAAATTGATTCGTAGATCGACTGGCAAGGAGAATTCGAGGTTTTAAAATGTAATAGGATGTTACAAGTTTAGGTACACGGCTTCTGCTACCCCTGAGTAAGGAGATGAGATTTGCCTAGGAAAAAAGCTATAAAGTGTTCCTGATAATTTATTATCACTCTGTAGAGGCTTACTACTGAAATCTCATAACATTTTTCACTGAATATGCTTTATGTGCTTTCTTGCATGCCAAATTTATTAAATGAGACCACAGAACTTACAGTCAGGCCAGGAGGTAAATCCCTGGGAAGGACCATAAAACTCAGCTTTTTAGAGCTCCATGCACACATGGAGCCAGGTTTTCCACCTCTTCTTCTGAAGAGTGTAATAGCAATTGTAAATAACATTACTTAGCAGCAATACAATGCAAAGTGCACTACCCTGAGCTTGACTGCCTGTTTAAGAATTTTAAACACCTGGTATATTACACAATGAAGTTACTGATACTTGTCAAAACAGAGTGAGAATATTTGTGTTCCTATATACATCTCTAACATGTGTTTATTACATAAATAATACAACAATATTTCCATATCCATGGCATATATCCAGACGTTACTAATTGATCAGTCTGTTAGTGTTTCAAATGTAAAGATGCATTTTCTACAGAAAAATAGGAAACAGTGCCCTCTAAAGGCCTTTTGGGTCAGAAAATGTGATTGTGAGTTTATATATGAGAGCTCCTCTTGAAACAGTACCTAAAAAATCATACAAGTGAACCTATGCTGGAAGATGTGTTCTTCCCTCCGACCACACATTTCAGTCCTGAGACTTACTAATAGTTATAACTATTGTTAGTTTTATCTTAAAATGTCTTTTTCTCAATGCAATCAATTAGCACTGATAATGGCTATTCAATCCTTTTATTTCTATATATCTGGGCTTCTGTGTCTTTCTCTTAAACTGTTAATTACCATACTGTGTAAAAGTAATTGTGAGAAATTCCATCTAGGGCAGCAGAGCTCAGCCCAGCACTGCAAATTTTTGAGACACATCAATTTGCAGTATGGCTCACTTCAAGTCACTAATGGCTCCCTAATGGCATATTTTTATCCCTTCATTAGATGAGAGAGGCTTCTTACAATAATGGCACCTGTTTGCTGTTAAGTTAAACATAATGCAGGAATAAATGCCACAGTTCTTCCTAAAATAATGGAGAGCTCAAACATATCATCCAATCCTAAATGACAGCTATCCACACCTACTGAGGCAAATTCCAGTTTTCCTGACATTCAAAAGATTGATGTCTCTTAACACCTTTACTCTCCAGCAAGAGGGAACTGTTTTAATTCAGATTCCCTAATGAGTATTATCTCTGCCAAAAGTAACATAACTCTTATTGTTTTATCATACTGTAGTCACCAGGGCTTGATTCTCATTATCTGCTTGAACTACATACTGGCCTTCAGTATTACCATGGGCTCATTTTCCTAGCTATTAATAATTTATGATTTGAATAATTTATAATCTAGAATTTGCTTCCTGTTCTGTTTTGTGTTTTTCAAGTGTATAAATTTTAGAAATAAACAGGCAGGTGTTATCTGCCTTTCACAATTTTCAGTCACCTAGTCACAGCACCAAATTCACTCTAATCCTACAGTTTTCAGAAGCTCTTTGAATGGTTCTAATGAGAGCAAGAGAAACAAAACAGAGTAATGAAGCATATGCGTTAATTAAATTATTTAAATGAACTCGTCTTTAGGACAATGCCACAATGCCTCTTCTGAGTCTTCTTAATATTGCTTAGGAGCCTGTCCATCCTACTCTGTTTAGTTGAGTTTTAGGAATTTAGGGAAAATTCAGCAGAATTTAGGGAAAATTGAGTGAAAAAACCCTAGTTTACCATTGGGAAGTGGCTTATATATCAAGATACAGTGAAAAAGTAAGTCAGGGTTCTTGACATTTATATCAGGGAATGATTAGGACAAAAACTGACCACATGCAAGTGTAGAAGCCACAAAGCACACTGGTAAACAAGTGCTTCTCGAGGAAAGCTTCAGTGACAAGAGCTTTTTGTTCAACAGACTTTTGAACAGCAAGAAATGGAAATTATATGCTTTAAGATGTGTATAGTCAGAGGCAGAAGTAATTTAAAAAGTAGGCTTTTCTCTTTTATGAGGCAGGCCCGTAAGTGAAACTTGATCTAAGTAATTTCCTAATCTGAAGTGACTCTTTGAGGCATCAGAATGAAACAACGTCCCTCCCCCATGTGAACTCTAAAAAACAATGAACTAGCAGGAAAAAAAATACAATATTAAGAAAGTAAAATTTTGAATTTCAATAAAGGATTTTTTTTTCCTAGGTGGCTGTTATTTTCTTCACAGCAACTGAATAGCCATGCTGGTGATTGCCTTTGTCTCCATTTCTTGTGTCCCACTGGAAGAGCATTGAAAGGAATCAGTGAAAAAATCCCATTTACTTACCACACCAAAGTTACTTTTCACTTTGCCAGTACATGGTTTTATATTAAAACCACACTACTTACCTTTGCACCCAATTCATTATATTGCAGCTTCAAAGCTGTAAGCCTTTCATCCAGTTCCTTTGGGTTCTCTGTCTGCTGCTTCTGAACAATCTGCCTCCCAGTTTTTATCACTGTTTCCACTTCAGACTTCACCTCACTCAGGTTTTTATATAATTTCTAATCAAACAGAAATATAAAAGTGAAACATTGCCATTAAAACTTGAAAACTAGAAAAGACCATTGGAAGTATTCAGAATCCAAATGAACAAATTCAGAACAGCCCATCTTTACAAACAGTGACCTCAAAGACATGTCACTGAAACCAGTTTTAGAAATTATATACATGAGAAAGCACACATCATTATTAATTGTTTTAGGCTGTGACAGAGGTTGTTTTCAAATTTAGATAATTCAGTATTTAAACCAACAACAGATGTCTTCTGTCAACTCATACAGAATGTTGGATGTATTTGAACTACAAATAGCCACTTGTTTTTAAAATTGGTCATTTTTCCATACTGCTAAATCTAGAGACTGGAAGGAAAGAGGATTACCCTCACATTTAGTAAGTGTCATACTCTAAAAAATTTAGTTTAAAAACCTACACAAAAAAGTAACAACATGATGTGGACCAAAAATTACTACTTTATTTAATTAAAGTAGTATGTATATAGTCCAATTCCTTTCCAGGTGCTTAATATGATGATAAATTCTTCATCCCTGAAAACCTGTCAACAAATGAGGAAGCTGTTGTATGATGCACATTGTCTAAATTCTGATTATATACTACAACTAGATTTTGACAAACAGGAACATTATGAGAATCCTTGTAGTTAAAGGTGCTCCAAAATCACCATAATTCTTCTACAAAACACAACAGGGCTGCAAAAGCCATCTGCTGAGTGCACTTTAATTCACTACAGAGCTTCTAACTACCACATCATTCTAATAAGAATGTCATTCTCACAAGAATATGAATTTAAGAGCAATTTCATTTAAGAAGAACAGAAGATGTAAAGCAATAACATTGACTTGTCCCATGCTTATTTTTTTAATTTAAATTCTTTCTAAATTTACATCTGAAAGAGGTTGGGGGAGGGAAATCTTCAGGCCTGCCATTGCCCCAGGAAAAAAATAAAACCACAAAAACCCCCCAACAAAGCTGAAGAACAACAACAAAAAAGAGAAATCAGCAACTTTTGCTGTTACAATCTTCTTTTTATAATTGTCAAGAACATTGTGTTTAGCTTTATCTCCTTTCAAGTGTAAAGGGGAGCAGGATTATAGTGATATTAAAGAGTTACGTACAGATTTTCCTCCTACTGTTTAGGACATAGTCAGGTCATCTTTTGCTCTTGAACTGAAAGCAAGCCATAGCATGCCACCTCATGGAAGTTTTAATCTATGGTTCTCCATTATGCTTTATTTTTCCTGGCTAGAATAGACTTGTGCTCTGCAACACCTCTTTTGATTATGTCACTGAGTTCCATGGCTGTAGAATATTGCAGAAAATAGAGCAAATATGGGGAGATAAATTCAATTGCAGGACAGGGACTGGCAATTATAAAGGGATCCTAACTGGTATTCTCACACAGTGGAAATGCATGCCCAGAGTTTTGTAGTTTTTCTGAGGTTTTTTGTTTGTTTGGGTTTTGAATTTTTTTTGTGTAACTGATTCTTTGTTTCTCATCTGAATTAAGGACAATAATCTCTAATTTTTAGCTTTCTCCGCATAAAGCCAATGCAGACAGACAGCATCTTGATTATTCACCATGCAATGATCCAGCTGTGATTGTACTACTTCCTGCTCAACACTCTTCATCTCCAGCTTGGGCACCTGCAATTTCACTTCATCTAGAATTCTTTTACATTCCTGGAGGCGCTGTTCAAAGTTGGCTGGCTTCTGGAACAAGCGAAACTTCACAGACACATCCTGCAGCTTTTTCTGAAAAGGAAACACGGGTGAGTAGAAAGTGGGAAATCAAATCAATGCTGATAACAAGTCTTAGTCCTGTTACAGAAAACTTAGAATACATTTTAAACCAGCAATTTCTTATTAAAAGAATATAAAATTTTTGGGGAAAATGCCAGTGGCAGAGAATCTTGGGTCTGCACTGGAGGATAAAGATTCTTCCATCATCCAGGGCACTGGATGCAGCAGAGCCTGTGGCAAAAGAGCTCGTACACACACATAAAGAAAAGGAGAAGTTTTGTATTTTTCCACATGCAAAATGTCTGGGGGCATGGGGAGAAGACAGATTTAATGGCTTGAGGATAAGTCATCCACATTGCAGAGTGAATTCTCTGCAACTCTATCAGTTGCTGCTTCTTGGTATGAGGAATGAATCTTTTAGTCCTTCAAAGAAACCTAAATAAAGTGGCTTGGCAGTAAGTAGGTCTAGCACAACCCCCAAGATTTAGAGTATAAAATTGATTTATACTTCAATTTTAAAAAAGCCTAACCTAGACTAAAAAGAAAGTAATTTGAAAGCAGAAAAAAATCTGTGACAAGCTTGGCTTCTAATTTCACCATTTTCTATCCTTGTGCATTAATTAGACTGCTTGCTCACATGATCCCTAGCTCAGGGGGAGGGGAAATAATTAAAAATAAAGAAAAGCAATTCTAATTATCTACTTTAAAAAGAACTAATTTCTCTACAGAAGTACAGAACAAAGTATTATTGAATAAGTTTTTCAACTATCTGGGGAACAAAAAGTAGAATAAATGTCACTAAGAAATAGCTAAGTAATTAAATAGGAACTCAGCATCTGCAAACACACTTCTGATTTCTTTTTTTCTTCAAATCCTGGACACTTTATTCCACAACAGTGTGGTCTGTGCCCTACAGATTTGAGGAAAAACTGTAACAAGGCATAGAGTTGGTCTATACATAGGCATTGGTAAAAATCCTTCCCACATCTATCAGATTTCTGAAAAGGTGGCAGGATGATGCTCATGAGCAGCAGACAACCTGGGGTACCATAGGAAAGGGTGTAAATATCCATTAGCTCCTTCCAACAACTTTCCTTATTAAACCTTTTTTATTAAAGTGACATCCAATGAGGTAAGAAATGAATTCTTTCTGTAAATAAATAAGTGGATAATTAAATAAAAGTAGGAAATAAGGGTAGGAATAAGAGGTCTTATTTTTCCTCAGTGTGTTTGCATGCACTAAATTTGTATGGAATTAGTTTTTCATTCTCCTGTGACACTTCAATTTGATGAAGATCAAATCCTGTAGGAATCTCGCATTGCCACATCTGTATCAGTTACCATTTGTGTTGGTCAGTACATTAAAAGTTATTTAGGAAGAGAGAATGACAGTATTAATAGCAGAGAAAATTAAAGCCATCTGTGAAGAGTCGCTGAAGGAAGAAAAGCACTGAGGATCTGTAGGGGGAAAAAAAGGCAAATTAATTTTAATTCACTCCAAAACTAAGCAATGCAGAGAAACACTAACCTTGATATACAAGTGGGATCTAAATTATCTTATTAGCACCTCTCACTTGAGTTCTCCCAGATAAAAATAACAGCTATATTATATACTTATATTTATCTCCAACAGTTTTAAAATAATATCATCTCAATGCTGAAAAGCAGCAAAATTAGCAAATTGGGTATTTGGAACAATTTGGAACATAAAGAAAACAAAAATGAGATACCTGTCACAGTACAAAAATCATTGTTTAAATACATTTTGTGCCTGAATGTGTTCATTTTTAATCACTTTGTCTCAAAAAGTCATTTTTCAAATAGAAAATTCATAAAGAAGAATGTCAGGAAAATAAAAACTGTTTACCTAAAAGTCTCAGTATGCTTTACATATTTGTTAGTCTAGAAAAGAGACAACTGAGAATGTATTCAAAAAGTTGACCAGAAGAGCATTCAGTACTGAATTTCACAAAATAACCATTAATTTAAAAAGATTTTATATTAATGTAACAATTCTCAGTCTGTTAAGACTAACTAGGTACTATATCACTATGGCAGAAATAGATTTTTTTTACTAATCATATTTTTCCCCTTACATTTAAAAATCAGAACTTAACTCTCAGCCTACAATAATCCAAAAAGCCAGGGTAATTTGGCCACAGCTAAAAGTTGTTTCAAAATCTCATTTATTTATTTTCATAGTTTTTTACTTTCTGTTCAGGTAACTGAACTAATAATAGAATAAATATGTCAAATTAGAAATATTACTTATTAAAAAAAAAAAAAAGGAAATAGTTTATTTATAAGTGAGAATGCCCTTCAGAAATAAATAAGTGAAAACTGATCTCATGAAATGTGTTTTACCACTAAAGGTAGAATAATGATGGAAAGGAATTCAAGACAGTTCAGTGGCCTAAAATCAAATATAGTCATAAATATGTGTAACAAAGGGCTCAGCTTCTGCCTGCTTTGGTAGTTGATATTTACATTATGGATGTAAATTACTACTTTTTTCTTTATATTTTATCTAATGTTAGCAAAGCAGTGTCTCAAGATGACCTCCACCAATTTTTCAAAACTCAAACTGGTGCACATCATCTACTACAGAGAGCTTACAAAGAAAAAAAATGTCTGCACAGAGGTGGATTAATAAAAAAGGCACCCAGAAAGGGTTGTTGAATTCACAAACATTTATTTAGGCAGTCATCTGGTGCCTGCATTTCAGTGATGAAATATGGGCAACTTCACAGCTGCCATGGAGACCATCAGAAGGTGAGTTAGTACGAAGACAGGCAGAAAAATGAGGAAACATAAATATTCTCAACAAAGAAATCTAGTCCTGTATACAAGATGAAACATTAAAAAAAGTCAATTTTTAAATTTCAAATTAACTGCTAAAAAGCAATTAATGAAACCTATAATAAAAATTAAAACCCAAACTGAGGTGCCTAGAAATACTAGGCAGGGATGAATCAAAAAATGGCAATAATTAAATTATTTGTCTTTCTAATGAACTATGAAAATTGGTTTTGCCCCCTACAAAAAAACCTCCAACAAAACAGCAACAAAAAACAAACCAGCAAAACAGCCAAGAACCTACCATTAATGGGTCAAAAATGTGTATTTTATCTCTTGTTTATTCAGTCTTCTTCATTTTCAAAAAGGTCTCTCCATGTCTATTAGGCTAGATTAAATAATGCATTATCTAACATTTTAAACTGATGTCTGAATTGCACAGCTCAGCATAATCTGTACTTCAAATGCAGTTCTACTAAAGATTTCCAAATACTTTAACCTATTTTTGACAGCAAATATTTTCCAACACCTCAAAACTCACATCAAAAAAAATCCTCACTGCAGTATTAGCTCTTGAAACTTCAGCACATCCAAAGCACCCTTTATTTTACAGTGTCCCTACCAGCTGGTTACATCAGTCCTGCACACCTTAGAACTGCAGTGACACAGGAAGGCTGGAGTAATAACAATGTGCAGGAAGGAGATATGGATGGTATACTTAATTCACTCTGATTTTCTGGCTAGAAAGAAACAGCCAGAGCAGAAGAGATACCTTAGGAACACTTCATGGCAGAGTAACAGTACCACTCATAATACTCATTTGAATGAGTGAAGGAAAAATGGTGGAAATCAAATTTGCCTACCTGTGCCACATCAATTTGGGAGAGCACTCTTTTGGCAGCGTCTTTTCCCCTGTTTCGTTTCTTCATTTCCTCCAAACTAATCTCGTGGCTTGTTAATTCAGATTGTATTTTCTGTTGGAAAACAAAGACAGCAATCAGCAAAGTTTGAGGGAAAATTGTGTGCTGTTTCAATTATTTGGACCAGGTGATTTTGAAACACATTGAGCAGCAGGCAGGGAGGTGACCCTGCCCCTCTGCTCAGCCCTGAATCAGCTTCTCAGTGCAAGAGAAATATGGAGCTCCTGGAGCAGCCCCAGCAGAGGGTGGCAAAGATGATGAAGGGACTGAATGTGGATTCATTTTTTTTCTGAAGGAAAACAACATTTTTCATTGGTAAGAACATTAAAAATTAATCATAGAAAAAAAATTAGACAAGTTATTTGCTTCACTGATCTTAATTCTTCTCATTTTCACAGTATCACCAGGCAAGTTGAGAGAAAACTGATCGGTGTCCTGCAGGTATAACATCATCTTTACCTTAGAGAGCTGTGCTGTATCTAAAACAGGACACAATTTTTGGCATACGACTGACCAGAATCTGTGCTCAGTATCAGATTGCTGTAGCTAAATGCAGGATGACACGCAGTTCATTATTATACTAACTGAATGTATTTTCTAACACATATTGCTTGTTATGGCTGTCTGCAAAATCAAAGTGTGGTCCAAAGAAAAACATAAGCTTTTTTTTGGTTCACCATTAATCAACCTTACAAGACAAAATTAACTTAAGCAGTATTGGCTAGTGTAATTTAATGGAAAAGAAAAAATATTGATATAATATACTTCAGAAAGATTCACATATAATTATGTTTAAATTGTTAGAAAATAAGAAATGGTTATTAGCAGTATTGCTAGACAGCACTACTGAAAAAATTACCCTATAAAATAAAGACACAAAGCTATGTTCCATCATGAGATGCATTTGAGGCCATTACTCCTGCATTAAAAACTAACTTTCTATTTAATCTTTTTTTTAATAACATATAGCATTTTGCAGATGCCCTGAAGACCAGCTATAATCTGAAATATATGTACATAAATTTATCTTACACTACAGTAACTTTAATAGTAAAAATTAACATACATGTATTTTTAATCACATTTTCATAGGTTATTAAGTACAAAGCTCTGCACACCATATGCTGCCTACTTTATACTTCTATTACATGGTTATAATGACTTGTATACCATTATAATGTCTTATGTATTTCAACACTTCAGTGAAAGCAGGTTTTCACAAGTTATATTAAATATGTATTAAAGTAAACTTTAAGAGACAAGAAAAGTACATGAAACCATTAAGTCTTTACAAAGTTTAACTGCAGGAATATATATAGGACTCTAAATTATTCAGTACTATTTGGAGAATTAAAGTATTTTTCTGAAGCAAAGTATTTGTAAAAGCAAAATGATCAGCAGAAATATCCAAATATAGATTTTTTTCTTCTTCTAAAATTATCAAAATGAAATATTTTTGATTTTTCATATTTTGAGTTCTCCTTGACAGGTCTATTCAATGAATGGTCAGAAACGTCTGGAGCAAATAATATATTTTTTCTTAATATGATATTTAATTTTTGAGAAAACAAAAATGGTCACTTAAAAGAATGATTCCAGGAAGAAGAGAATGTTTATTTACTTGTTGAGCATTTATTTTGTATTTTGTCCTTAGTTTAAAATTTCCACCTGAAGTGTGTTTGAGTTGTAACAGGATTATCTTCCATTTTTGTGCTGCACGCAAACCAAACGTGGTGATTTAGTACCTGAGGCCAAATAATTTTTTCATGTCTTGGATGTTAGAACTGCATATGAAAGGAAGAAAAGAGCCTGAAAGTTAAAATATGTACTATATCACACCCAGTATCTCCACTGTTTGCTTCCCCAACTCATCAACAAACTGGTTTTTGGTTGCATTTTCCAATTTACTTTGCTCAACCTCAGAGTCCCTCTGGAAAGAACATAATTGAACAGCTCTTATCTGAATAGGTCAGAACAACACAGGACAGATTAAGAGTAGTGTTTAAGCAATTAGGTATTATGGGACACTGCACAGAGATTGTTCTATCTTACTGTTTTAAATTGCTCTGCAGGAGAGAGATGAAGCATCATCTTCTCTGGCATCAAAATGTAGAATTGGAGAGAACAAACACATTAGAGGAAAGATTAAAAGAAAAGTTAGTATGGAAAGCCTTTTTCCCTTTTTTTTTTTTTTTTTAATTTGCTACTGTTGCTCACAGGCAGAAAAATTAAAACAGTCACAAACAGATATAAAAGAATTTATAACACCTGCCTGTGATGTCCATTATCATTAAATTTTCAAATGACCACTTTGACTTTTGTGTCTCTTCTGATTCACAAATTTATTGCATGAACTTCTTAACATCCATAAGAAAATACTATTTTTTTCTTGTATTATCCCCACCTCTTCTCTTCTCAGGGGTTCCTGTCTATTTCTTTTCTACTTTTTTAATAAAGAGCAAAACTTGCCTTCATTTGATTCCTAGAACATCAGAATATAATGTACTGTATGTAACCAAGCAATACTACAGTGCATCAATTATTGTGTCCTACAGGTTAAGGATTTTCATTTGCCATGAATGGCAGTCTTTCAGGAAATTTGCAAAACTTTTATTCATATATATATAAAAGCATATAACACACATAGAAGATGATGTTACAGCACAAATCACATACAGGTAATTCTTAACTCAAACTGCATGCTTTTTTATGGACACAAACTTTCAAGAGATATAAAGTGGAGAGTCCAAATGAGAAAAGGAAGGTAGAATAGGGTAGAACCATGACTGACAAGGCAATATTGAGCAAGCTGGACATGATAAATGCAGTTAAAACGCAGTGCTCAGATGCTGTGGAGATGTGGGGAGGGTGACAACCTGCATAGCACAGAAATCTGCATAGATACTCAAACTTAATAACAAAATGTAAGCTTATGCTTCTGAATAACACTTATCAGCTCTTCCCTCTGACCACTGATCTACACATGGCTGAGCAAAACAATCCTCACAATTTCCAGCAGAGGAAAGGTAAGTGTAGATAACTTTAACATTTTCCTAAGTAGACACCTGCGAGTTCTTTGTCCCAAAATGTTAGTCTGAGGGCAATGAAGCACGGCATCATCTTGTCAAGTAACAGCTCGAACAACTGAACCATTCTGCCATTCTATCATCACATTAACTCTGGTTTTGAACAAGGCACAAAGATATTATAGAAACAGTATAATAGGCACCTTCACTTAGAAAACAGCCAGGCATGTAGTGCTTATCACTACAGAACTGAAATTATCCAAGGATTTTATTGAAAAGTAGATTATTTTTGCACTTTTCAAAAACACAGTATTAAGTTATTCTCCACACCACGATTTATATAGTTTGACTGGGGAGAACAACAGATAAGTGATTTGTCATATGCAGGTGGGAAATTAAAAAAGTTGATTTTCTTTCCCATAATGTAAAAATATTCATGTAGTCAATCAGACTAAGCAGAAATACAAAGTAGAAATTCTCTCTTCCACCAAAAGTCATTGAATAACAAAGTAGCAAATAACTATTTGAAAAATATTTTGTCATATAAATGTAATATTTTCAGTACAGATTTATTTATGTCCTCTCAATTAAAGAATACTTAAAAAAAAAAGTCAACAACCACGAATTCTTGTGATGATGACTTCATATTTTTGGTAAGTTTAGAAATAAGAAAAATTCTTCCACTGGGATCTTGAGATCAAGCATACAAACAAATAATCTTTCCTTTTGGAATATTGCTCTAGAATTTACATCACTCAAAGTTTTGTCATAACTGGGCCTTGAGGAATCTGAACTGATTTATTTGCATGGTTGCTGTTAGTTTTTTTTGTGTCTGAATACATCATCTTTAGTTGTACTCCACATAATTCCAGTAACTTTGGCTCTCTAGCATTAAAGTCTCAGCGCCACATGGTGGAGTAAGAAGCACACAGAATTTACATTCAAAAAGTGATCCTAAGAAGAAGTTGAACAGCACACATCTGACTCCCCTTTCTTTCTGGCAAGTTTCTGAATAAGCTAAACTGATCATTTCACTTAAAAAGAGGAGCTAAATATAATTTTGTTTTCTCAGGTTAATTTCTGATCAGCTGAAATAAAGATTATTCCTCCTATCAATGCTCTAAATGGATTTCAATTTTTTGAAGCAAACACACAGAGCTCCCAAGCTCAGCAGCTTTCTGATTATAAATTCCCCCATATGTTCTTTTAGAAATGTAACACATATTGCTGAATGGGCTGCTAAATCCCTCAGCATGGATAAACAGATCCCCAGCCAGAAAGCATCATCACTGACTGAAGGACTCCCATTCCAGCTGTGCAGGCACTTCTGTAGGTATCTTATATGATGAACTGTTTTCAGCTCTACAAAAGAAGAATGCCAGCAGAAGCTCCACAGGAGACGTGGCCATTCAGGATGTGCCTGTTCTGCCACTGCTGGAGGAATGACTCAGTCTATCTACCCACATAAAAATGATTGCTTATTCCCTCTTCCTCTAAGTATTTTAAAGAGATTTGCAACTGAACTTCAGAGAACTTCAATATTTGCATTAGACCTGTTCAGTTGTTAATTAAGTTTTTTTCATCAGGTCTCACTGGCACCATAAAATAAAAACATGAAAGGGAAAAACTCAGCAGCCTCTATGCTGGTTTTCCCACTGGGTATAATACAGTCAGGTGAACCTGACAGACAATAAAATCTCCAGAAAAATAACAAGTTCTGCAAAGGCGCTGAGCTGAAATTTTCTTATGAAAGTGTGCTAATTAAGGTTGATTGGGTTTTGTGCTGCTTCAGTTTTTGAAGTTCTAAATTATTTCCTTTTATACAGTCTGTAGTAATTCCCAATATGGTACCTGATGATGCACATGAATCAAATGCATCCATGGGACATGTGAAACATGTCAGGGTCCAAACACACCAAAAAAACCAAAAAAAATTACATTTTTATACAATTTTTTCTTATGAATTCACTTCATATAACTACAAGATAAGAAATTAAACTTATGCATCTTTAAAAAATGCTATTTTTTAGGTGATTAGAAAAATTTCTTACATCATGCATATTTCTAAGAAGAAGAAAAATAATTCAAGAGTCAACAGATAGCTACACATTGTTTAGGATTTAAACTGAAACAATTTTTCTAAATCTGGTATTATACTGATATAAATAAGAAGAAAATAAAGTAGGATAAAAATAATTTTCACAATGAGACTGAATCCAGATGTGATCATATTTTCCAGATACAGCAATTATTGACCCAACATACACATAAAAATATCTGCATGTACCTATGAGCGCACACACACAAAAAGTAACTGAAAGGTACATCCATCTACATGTTAATTCAAAAGACACAGTAATGTTCATTTCTCAAAGGAGAGAAAAAATTATTTTCAGCACTGCATATATTCAGCTCTGAATATATTTAAGATCATCTAAGGTACTCCATACAAGATTATTATTTTTTAGAATTATTTAAAACTCTTACAGGCATGCCAAGAAACCCATAATTGAATATCCCTTCCAAAATCATTATGAAAGCACTCATTTTCAACTTCCCTGTAGCTTTTTTTCGCTTTTTATTTTCATAATCTTACTGCCTAAACTTAGATGTAATTAACAGAGAAGTTGAAGCATGTAACACTGTAAAGTGTTGATAGTTTTATTACAGACGTGTTTGGTTTTATTTCATTCATATTCTTACCCTCCTAATGCTGCAGTAAAGGAGAACTTACAGAAAAAAGAAAGAAAGAAAGAAAGAAAGAAAGAAAGAAAGAAAGAAAGAAAGAAAGAAAGAAAGAAAGAAAGAA
>JBBMKD010000001.1:105591719-105690792 GCA_037834095.1 Argya squamiceps
AAGAAAGAAAGAAAGAAAGAAAGAAAGGAAGAAAGAAAGAAAGAAAGAAAGAAAGAAAGAAAGAAAGAAAGAAAGAGTAAAAAATTATAATTAGATGTACATTTTTATTTCAAAGGCTAAATAAACAATGTGTAAAGATTGGGAAAAGCTTTCTCTATCGAATTTACGTGCGCTATAAAAATTTAAATATAAGTACATTGATCCACACATTATGAAATAATTAACAGTGTTGTCTATGTTTCAATAATTTAGTAACAAACCACATAATCAACTTTGCAAAAGAGTCATCTAAGAGTAGTGAGGATGATGAATTTTCTCTTTCTAGGATTGGAGTTGGATTTTAAAGAACCACATTGTTTATCCTTGACTTTTTAAAATTACTGCATAGTCTTCCATGACATTTATGGTCCTTTACATCTTCTGGACTGGTACATAACATAAATCAGCAGGAAAACATGACTTTACTAGGAGAGTAGCTTAAACCTCTCAAAGTAATCCTACACAAAATTTGCTTGCACTTTCATGCTGATCATGTTGCAAATCCTCTTTAACGAGAGGCTGAGGGACAACCAAACACTCTTTGGTTGATAGAGGAAAGCAGTAAACATGTAAGCTGAACCTGTGTCTAACTCACCTGTGCTTCCTGAGGGACCTGAGCTGCATCCACTCTGTCTGCAGCATAGGCTGTTAGCTGCTTGTCAATAACAGCCAGAGACTCCTGGATCAAGCGCAGGGTTTTGTCAGTCTCCTGTGCAGACTGAATGCTCTGCTCAAGACTTTTCTGTCTTCTCACGGCCTAGAAACAATGACAACATTATGAGCATTCACAGTAATAATGCACACAATACAATTTTTTTTCCACACTTTTTTTTTTTTTTCCCAAAAAATATTCAGGCAAAGAATCAGACACAGGACTCCTGACTTGCACTCCTCCACCTTTTTGTAGGATAAATTGCGCATCTTTCTGCCACCCATTCAGCCTTCTTGATAAGAAACAAACAACACACAGATTGCACAGACAAGTTCTAAAAAGAGAAGGATCCCAAAAAAATAATGTGTAAACTGAGGATTTCTATTCAGAGTGCAAGATGACAAAGCTGCATAAGCAAACCATCCTGACAGTGCTGTCTTTCTTTCTGAGGCAGAGGGCTCCTCCTGATCTTATTATATAATTCAAGAGACTTTGTTTACTGAGAATAGGGTTACTGTCATCGCAATCCTATCCAAAGCAATCCACCTCAGTAAGTGAGAGGGATAAAGACTCTGTTGAGCTGGATTTCTCTTATATGAAGTATAAATAGCTGTTTGGAAGAGGCAATGCCTACTTTCTTCCTCGTGTGGGAAAAAAAAAAAATTAGAAGTTGAATCTTGCTTCTACTGCACCAGTGGTGCCACCATGGCTTTTTACACAATCCTCTTTTGGAGAAGGATGTTTTTCTTTCAAAGGACTTCAGTTTATGGTTTAACAAATCCAGACAATAAATTCTCCATCCAAGCTGTCCTTAGAACACATATATTAAACACTTCACATAAATGAATCAGATTTAAATATTATTTTCAACACTTTAATAAGGCATTTATCAGGTAATAAATAACCCAGTACATTCTCCCTCTGTCATTTTGTCTACCCACAGACTCATATTTTATTTGGACGCTAGCTACTGCCTAGCTGAGTTCCTGCTTTATGCAAAGCACACAATAATTACCAACAACTTCAAACACAACAGAGTTTTTCTGCATACGAGTTCAGACATATTGCTGCCCACAGAAAAAGGTGACTAACCTAATTTGACACGAATCAAAGGTGAAAGCAAGCACCCTTTAAATAACATTGCTAGGTATCCTGCCATTTTTCAAGTCAAATCACACTTTTTCTCTTTGGTAAGCCAGCTATACTTTAATTTGATTTCATACACATTACAACACTCCTGCCTTGAACAAAATCTCAGCAATTCAGTGAGAATATTTGATATATCTGCACCTTCTCCATGGAGCTCAGATCCTTACAGAGCTTCACGTGTAACAAATGAGGAAGATTATTTCTTGTGAGCATTCTTTCTAGTTGTTTGCCTTAGCTAAAGGATAGGGATCCAACCAGTATTTTCTATATTTGTCTTTGTAAGCTGCTTTGTGCTATTTCAAAACAACTGATCAGATAATCTTGTATTGCTGCAAGTTTGAGGAACCTTCTCTGGAACTGAGCAGCTTTACATATCAGACTCATGCTGTCAGTGTTAATGGGAGCACCTAAACCACCAAGCCATTATTACCCTATCACAGTACTAAGGCTTGCTACTTAAATGACTTTTATCCTCATCTGATTTGAGATTTTAACATAAAAATCTTCTCAGCCTGTTCAAAGCAGCAAGTTTAAAAACCAGAGCTGAATTTAAAAACTGCTGCTTCCATTTACCTTGGCACTATTTACTACTGCTTTGTAAGCCTGGCTAAGATACAGACTCCCTGTCAATCCATTTGCGTCACTATGGGCTAGACTGAAAGACACATTAGACCTGAAACTGGATAAGTAGCTTTCTACAGCTAATGGGTAAGGTCATCCTCCTGGAAGCATGGAAGAACCATGGAAGAACTTCCCTGCTTTTATACTGATCTCTGTGGTTAACTGTCAGGATTAACACACCCACAGAATCCATTCCTCCTAAGGGCTGCAGCATCTCTCTGTGCAGAGAAGCTGAAAAAAAGACACTGAAAAAGTTCTATTCTTATCAGTCATCCAAACAAGTGTCTGCACTTTCTGGAGAATTCAAAATACTGGACACAAATTTGGTGCTATATCTATCTGATAAACTAGCTCTACAGCAACACCCTGAAGCTTTGTACCTCTGTTAAATGCTGTCCTACGCTAACTACAATTTGGAATTAAGGACTTGTTTAAGTACAGATACATTTGCTGCCACTTGGGAAACAGAGTGCATGCATGCAATGAAGTAGCAGAATGCATGCAAATTTCCAAAGATTTAAAGTCTTAGAAAGAATATGTGGTGACTGAAAAATTGTCATCTTTGTGCTGATATCAGAAACTATATATATCAAAATCCCATTTTAGAATACAAAAAGAAAAAAATTCCAAACTCATTGATCGAATATTATAGCAGATAATCTTAAGAAAAAAATAAATCCTTGCCTGGGTCTGACTGAATTTTTACACCTGTATTTCAAGCAAATATAAAGTCAGATAAATATATATTCATGCTTGTGATGTCTTTATGTGCACACAATACACACAAAAAGCCAAAAAAATTCCCCCTTTTTTCCCCTCAGAGGGAATTTGGCTACAGCCTGAGAACCTGTGTGATTTTTGCCTCTTCCAAGTGAGCTGAAAGTACATCTTTTCCCAAAGCTGTGAACAGTTTAAATGAATGAATGGATGATGTCAGACCAAGACATGAATGAAGCAGTAGAAGACAGGAATTATTTTGACAATGGCAGAAGAGACACACAGCTGAATTTTGGGAAATAGTACCTTGAGAGGTGTCGCAACTTTTTCAGATATAAGTGGGTGCTACCTTAATTTTTTTGTCTGTATTGCTTACAGGAAACAGACCCTGCCCTGCATGTTCATCCAAAGTCAAGGTCATACCTGACCTCAATGAATTCCCAAAGCAAATGAAATGAAAATCTGTACAATCATCTTATAAAAGGTATGATTCATTCATGCAATGTAACATATTTCTCTAGTACACAACAGTTCACTGGAAAATCTAATTTTTTTTCACTAAGTAGGTCCCTGGTACTACCCCTGGCATTGCAGAATATTGAATAAATTCAATCAAGGGGAAGGCCACAATATTGAAAAGCCACCTTCTCTTTCAGTAGAGCTGTTGGTGGGCACAAGCCTTAGAATGCTTTACAAAAAAAGAGTAGTCCAACTACACACTTACAGCTGTGGACCTGAGTTTCAGATTTGTCCTTACAACTCATGTCTGTCTGTGAAAATCTATTTGGGCCTATTTTTAAAAGACATGTGAGAGTTAAGAGCTGAAATTTAAATATTTTTGATATAAAAAAAAATTACGATATTCTGGGTGGTTCATTTGTTCATTTATTTCCTGAAATAGTATGAATACAATTCTATTCCATAGTGGAAAACAAATAGAAACAAATAGATACTACACACTGTAGTGTGTAAATGGGTCTGAGAACACAAGAAGTTCCAGCTTTGCTACCAGATGATAGTCAATAAAGCTGAAAGCTTTGGTCTCTAAAGAGAAGTGGCTGACAGTTACTTGCTAAATAGAAAATCTCAGGAAAATAAACAACTGTTTAATTATTTGGGAGCCAGCAAAATGTTGACAGCTGTCAAGGAAAACTAATTAAATGAAAAAAATCTGCTGTTAGGCACTATCAGAATGAAAGAGAAACAAAAAAAGAAAAAAAAAAAAGAAGGATTTTTCTTTTTTATTTAAGTTTCTACAGAGTTTTTATAGATTTTTAGTGGTTTCATGACAAATATAACACTTTTTATGATATAATGTCCTGCATTAACCTGTTTACAATTTACCAAAGGTCAATGGTAAATGCAGGAAATAGCAACATTGCATATTAACCATATAAAATGCAGTATTAAGGAAAAGGGCCAGAGTAAATTCTTTGATGTTGAATGTTATTATGTTATATTTATAAATATTGCCACTTTTTGCTTAAATAATACATTTCATCTATTTAATGACATCAGTCACATGCAGGTACTAAGATGCTGGTTAGAGTTTTAAAGTTAAAAACCAAGTAACATTGTTGAGGCAGTACTCAGTAGTTGGGCTGTGGGAGAATAATAGAACAAAACCTTTTGAAAATTATGGCACTTTTGCTACAGGGTACATTTATTTAAAATGAAGAATTAAATTCATTAATTCACTTATAAGTTACAGCCCATGGAAAAGGGTGTGTTAAGAAAGGCGGAAATAGTTTGTTGGGGTTTGTTTTGCTCAGTTATACTCTTGTGTTATTGAGAAATATTGCTACAGGCAAAGTTAAAAAGTTAGGAAACTTTAAAATTCCTTCCTAAATTGTTTAAATTTAAAATTCAGCCTGACTCTTAGTGCTATAATGGCTGTGACTGATATATACCAGAACTTCTTTGTACCTTTGCATCAAATTGCAAACATGTTAATCTCCACTTAATCTCAGAGTGGATTAATGTTTGTGCTTAGACTTTAATTAGAAGCACGTTTTTTTAAAATTCAAAACATTATCTCTGGACCCATGAATCTTTAATACCCTCCAACCCAGAACTAATTCTTCCACTAGTTCTAGGAATATTAAGCCCCTGTGCTTATTGAGTAAACGGCTACAAATATTTGACCTCCCAGCCATTAAGTGATATTCAACTTTGATCCACTGAATTCCAAAACTGCAAACCATACCAAAGAAGACTCTTCTATCTCTTTAGGTTATGACTGCAGGCAGATAATGCCTCAGAACTTTTAAAAGCAGCCCTCTTAGCAGCCTTCAAAGCAATCATGTGGAGATGGGGCGTGAAATATTCTTTCTCCTCTGGAGACGAGAGCAAAACAGACAAATTGTGTCAAATGATGAATGTGTGCTCTTTGAAAGAAACCAAAGGTAATCTTTGGGGAGTCCTAAAACGAATTAAGAGGCAGGACCCAGTAATAATAACTGAGTCTAGTGTAAAGCCCATATGAACAATAATATTTTGTATAGTTTTTTGCAAGCATAGTTTTAAGAATATGTGACTGACGTTTCTGAAGTTTGCTGGACATAAATGACTTTCAGCATTGATGGCTGCTTGCAATATTAGCTTCAAATTCTTCAGTGTCTCTTAAATCCCACATATAGAGCTGTAAGTGAATCAGTCCTTGAAAAGTAAGGATGGGGTATACCCTGCTTATCAGTCAGCCCCAAATGTTCAAAAGCAAACTAAACATGCTCAGTCTTTGTTAGCTAAAGAAGATAAAGCACACAAACATAAAGCCATTATCTGCCTTTAAAAATGAATCTCCATCTCAGTAGCAAAGCTGCATTGTCTTGCAGCATCATTCATGTAGAAGTGGGTTGGTTTGGTTGCTCTATTAGTAGTGAATAAGTATTTCACATATCAGTTTCTGCCCACATGAGCTTATTGCCTTGGTAATTACCCGCACAATTATTCAAATAAAAACAAATAACTTCACCACTTTAGGATTGCCAATTAGCCTGTCTGAAGAAGTGACCTTGAACATGAGCTGATTTGTGTTGTGTGCCTGCAATGTATTTTTATACAAGGAGAGTGCTGCTTGAATTTCAAGAGACTACACAAACAGTACAGAAAATTCATATCAGGAATCTATGGAAAAAAAAAAAAAAGAAGCATGTTTTTCCACTTCAGAGTCAGATCTCACCACTAGTATTTAAGTACTTATTATCTGATCAAGCTTTCAAATAAGCTTTTAAAGAAGCCCTCCACCCCAATTTTTTTTTCTATCTTTGAAAGAAATTGGAGAGCAGTGAATAAATTTCTAATACATTTTGCCTACGTACTCATCCAAATTATTTCCAGAATTCACTCATCTTCATTTTGTGCTTTTGACACTAAATCTCTGCAGCTTTATGAATTTTGATTTAATATCTGTTAGTGATGACTGAATAGTATTCAACTATTGCTCAAAAAGATTGTTTCAAAGTGTTGTTCTCACACCCTTGAAGTCTTCTGCATATTCCTAGTTTTCTAGTCAGTAAAAAAAAAATAACAAATACCAAGAAGAATAATTCCAGAGTGTATCCATCTGCTTTCAAACAGAAGTGAGATTAAAAAAAAAAAAAAAAAAAAAAAAGGCTAAGAAGAAATTTATATTTACTTTTGTGTTGTGACACCATCTGGCTGCACAGAATTATGTGAATGCATGCACTGCACCAGAACCACCACCAGGCTCTTTCCCACCCCATCCTTCAAGTTTATTCTCAGAACAGCTGAGGACCCTCCTATAATTTTTACTGTGTTTTTACTTCTACTGTTTTCAAAAACAAGTACGTTTCTAGCACCACAAAAGAAGGAAATTTTTTTTCATTGTCATGGGAGACTGTCATTCTTCTAATACAGCTGATTTCCAAAAATCTGCACTTGTGCATCATTTATATCATTGTAACTGAGTAATATTTGACAGTATTTGTAGCTTATCTTCGAGCATGTTCTGCTTACAGTCATAATGGGCTTGTCTACTTCCTTTGCTAGGTCCTTCCCTAATAATTCTTTCTGATCTTTACCAAGTACTGAGCTGATATCTTCCTCATATTTATAGCATATTGCTAGATTTGGCTCTCCATATGTTACACATTTTTATATTGAAGTGTCTTTTTAAACTTTTTTATTGACACATAAACTTATTTATTGTTTAATAAAAAAATGTATCTGTAAGAAATACTAGTCATATTCAATTTTTAAAATAATTTGCTTCTTGCTAAGAGTTTTGTCGGAGAAAAGACCTTATATATGCAATTAAAGACTGAATCCACTAGATGGTCACTCCAATTCTGGAATTTTGGGGTTACCTATTTTACTGATTTTGCCTGGGACTGAGTTAACTCTCTTCACAGCAGCCTGTACGGTTCAGTGGTTTGTATTTGTGGCCAAAACAGTGTTGATAACACAGGGATGTTTCAGCCACTGCTGAGCAGGGATTCCACAGCACCCAGGCCTTCTCTTTCTCACTCTGCCCCTTCCAGGGAGCAGACTGGGGGTGGGCAAGGGGCTTTGAAAGGACAGGGCCAGGACAGTTGACATGAGCACCACACAGGGTCATGCTCAACAACAAAAAGAGGTGGGGAAAAGTGTTTCAAAAACTGTCATTGGGACTGGTTGAACATTAGTCTCCTGGAGGTAATTTCTTCTGCATCACTTGCTTTTACCCCTTTTTTCTTTCACTTATCAAATCATCCTAATCTCAATCCGAGAGTTTTCTGATTTCTGCCTTTTATATAATCTCCACCAAAATAGCAGGAGATGTGGAGCCTGCAGTGCTTTGCTGCCTACTGGAGTTAGCCCACTACTCCCATGAAACCACTGCTAATGTAAAATTTTGTTTGTGACCTGTTTCGGAACTGTACAAACAAAATAACTTTTATTTTTTAAATAGTTCTACACAGTCCTCTACTTAATGGGAGGATAATTAAATATACCTCCTGTTGAAGTTCTTCCCACCGAGTATTGAACTTCTCAAGTTTCTCATTGATCAATTCATCCAAAATTCCACCATCTGTCAAAGTCTGAGCCAGCTCCCGAATCTGGTTGCGATTATCTTCTGGATGTCTCATTAAACGTTCCAAAGACTGAAAAAAGTCAATAAAGTAGTTTTATTTTCCTTTTTCCAAATAAGGTTTTACCGGGCAATCCCAACTTGCCTTAGAAATATAAGGAAGAAATTTCACATTTCATATACAATAACAGTAGAGAAAAAAAGATGAAACACTTATGTTCCATGCCTTGACAACAAATGTTCTTTACTATGTATTATGAAGCATAAAGATTTTTCATAAAGCAATAAATTTACTGTTTCATTTTAAAGACGTGAACTTTGCCCAACGAGTTCAGTGAGAGTTCTTGTACATTAATATAAAAAAGCTTGCTTGAGAATCTAAATTTATGAAATTCAACAGCACAAATGGATTATTGATGCATTACTTTGTATTTTGATGCACTACAGGCAGTAATTTAATTTCTACTAATTTTAAAGGCTCCATTAATAAAAATTAAAGAATAATGAACAAAGTTGTACTGCTGTGATGAAAACTTACCCTCTCTGAAGCCTTCAACATCTCTTTGATTGGCTGAAGTAATTTTTTTTTGAGAATGTTTATTTTATCTTTACAAAAACTGTCTATGACACCCAGCACAATATATTTTATAATGGTTTGATTTAGGTGGATTTGAATTCAAAACCTCATTTGTTGAATCTAGTAAGACCTTAGGACTTCCAAAATATTCTGCACCTTGTTCATGTGCTAATGCTAGCTCATTGTTTATTCAGAATGACATGAAACTTACAATTTATCAACACATATGATTTGGCTATTATTTAAGTCAGCACTTACATCTAAAGACTCAGAAATCTCTTCTGCACCTCCCTGGACATTTTCAGTTGCTTTGAGTTTCAGTTCAATCTCATTCAACCATTTATTTTCTGCATCCAAATACGACAATAGTTCACGCCAACATGCCCATACCTCCTGATGAAGAAAAGCTTTATTTAGATTGAAAATCTCACAGAAAATTTTCACTTATTAAAATACTGAAAACATTCATGCCTCTTCCCCAAAGCAACATGGATGATATTCGAGCCTTATGGGGCCATATAGGTGATTTTATTTGCCAGTATTCATATCATTCAAATTAATATAAAACACAAGTAAACCATCACTTTGATTAAACAGAGCAAAAGCCACAGAAAATAACATGAAAATGTGAACTCTCCTGCAAAACAAAACTTGAATCTTCATTTCCATGTATTATCCACTTTATATGTTTTCTGTAAAGTTTCCTAATAGAAATATAAAAGTGAGCAGAATTTTTAAAGACCCATAGAAATTTATGTCTTTATTATAATAATGCACTAGATTCCTTATATATTCTACATATTAATTGCTTAAATCACAGGTTCATAAAATGTCAGGTTTTAAGAATTCAGACTAAAATGTCTATGGAAATTAATTCTAAACCACATTTAGTGCAATTTATACACTAGTGCTAGAGTACTAAACATAATGTTGTGAAATGTTCTTATTCTCCTGGAATTAAATTATTGTCTAATATTTTATTTATGCAGTGCCTGAAGATACTTAAATAAGCAGATAAAAATGCCACTTTATACACAAACAAAACATTTAAATGCTCCATAAATAATCTTTTTTTTCTTCTCTTTTTTTTTTTTTTTTTTTTAGTACAAGTTAAAATAGTGTTATTGAAATGCATTACACTCTTGGCACATCAAGGTTCCCAGAGTGCTGCTCATCTCACTCAACTTTGCTCACACCAAACTATGGTTATAGAGGGATATTAACATGCAACAACACATCATCAATGATCAGGGTAAATACAGATTACCAGTTTAGACTACACAACTGATTTTCCATGGTGAAATTCAGACAAGATAAATTTTACCCTGGTCTATTTTTGTCCTGTATGAGGTTACCTCTTGCAAATTATTCACAAGCAAAATTCAGCTCTTGCAACATTAACAACAAAAAATGATATCTAATTCATTGTTTCTACTGTATAATATAAAAGCAGTCCCATGGCAAGAACCTGCAATGGAGCTGGCCAAAATGGCAGGGTCAACTCGAAATGCATGAGAAATATTCAGTTTGCCAGCAGAGCAAATGCTGTTCCCATGCTGAGATAACACCACCTGACCAGCTTCAGGGCCATTTAATTAAAATCCTTGGCCATGGAAGAGAGAAGCCTTGAGCAGCTGATGAAGAGAACATCAGAGGGCTGCTACAACACCAGATTCCTGGCTTGACCTCAGGAGGGGTAAGAACCTTGAGCAGCCATTGCTGTCTCTGACCTAAGAGCCATGTCTCAGTCTTTTACAATACAACTCTCCAGCAGATATGAGTCTCAAAATAACTTTCTGTGTGGCTCATAACACGGGGTATTTGGTATATGGCTCATAAAGCCAGGATAGCCTTGGGCTACCCACAGTCCTATATGATAAACATTGCTGTGCTCTCCACCTTACTTCTTGCAGTTATAAGGGCTATAAATACAACAACTGACAAGTTATCAAACCTCCAAAGTCTTCCACTTTCCATTCAGCCTGCTGCAGAGTTTCTGGTAGCTGGTAATTAGAACATCAAGCTCTTTTTTCAAAGCCTCATGAGATGCTGGTGGAGCCTTTGCTATGAAGTTATTCACAGAATCTGTAATAAGCTTCACTTTCACTTCTTTCTGAAGGGCTTCCTCTTTTGCTCTCTGGAAAAGAAAAAAAAGGAGAAGTTGTAGTCCTGGTTTAAGAAGGCAAGTTATTTCTAGTAACTATCAGAATTCTCTGGCAGAATTCTAGAGGGAGAAGAAACCCAAACACTATAACAAAACAAAAATATAACAGGAGACATTTAATTCCCAGACTTTCTGAAAAAAATCTTGAATGCATCCAAAAAACTTTTGTTTCATTTCATTGCCAATACACAATACTCAATACAATTTAACATCTCACAACCATTTAGTGTTTTGGAGTTCTCAGACTAATGGAACTTTTCAGATTTTTTTTTTCCCAAGAAATGCTCCAAGAACTTTTAGAGTCATAACTTACTAACTACAAATGACCAGCCCCCCCCCCAGAAAAAATCTGTTGTGTTACAAATTCACGTATACAGGTTTAATGGTAAAATCACAAGAAAGGCAGGAAAAAAAAAAAAAAAAAGAAAATATTTCCTGTCACTGTTATTATCCTGCATTTAAAAAGGAAGTCGGAAAATAATTTTTCTCTATTGTATATCCCACACATTTGCTACTCCCTCATTATGTGGTCTCATGAAAAAGATGTTCACACCTAGTACTGCTTCCTCTGAATGTTTTCCAGTGTCTACGAATGGAATCATATCCCAACTGGAAACACAGTGATGCTACAGAAAGTGCCATCAGGCCTTCACAGGAATTTACAATGAGAATTCCCTGCCCAAAAAAATCAAACCAAAACCATATTCCTGATAACTTTATTTTTTCTCTCTGGGTCTGAGGAAGTTCATGAACCAGAATAACTGTGATCAGGTTGCCACTGCTAGAGAGGTTTACAAGGTTGCTCTTGACTTGCCTCTTTTGTAGCTGTGTGAAGAAATAGGCTGCAGAATGAACACGGAATTCTGGCCCAGATTTTCTCTGTTGTGAGATCATGACAAATTATCTGGCTATTTCCTAGGTCAAGGTGTCACAGTCAGAAGATGACTGCGCTTCATCTGGGTACAGAATATCTATTAGGAATCCATAATGGTGATTGTATATATATACATTTTACCTGTTTTAATACGCAGCGCAATGTATAAAATTGAGTTTTGCTATTTAGTTACTAAAAAAGAACTGTATCTTTAGAGCAGATATTTACTTTTGATATCTTTCTCATTTATAATGGAATTGTTCCATAAATTTCCTTGTGTGTATACACTTTTCAGAATGTGTATTCCGATTGGCAGCAAATTATTTATGTCAGTAAATAAAGAGATCATCAGTTGCATGGTCTGAAACTCTCAAACACTGGAAAAAACATGGAAAATGAACAGTTTGAAAACAAACTGTTGGATAGATTGTCAAAGCTATATATATAATGCCAATCAGATCATAATCTGATTTCCTGAACAGCAGAAGCCAAACAATTCACCTTTGAAATAAAAATTAAGCCCACATCCAGTGGCTTAGCAAGAGTGCATTTAAGCATGTATCACAAATTCGTTGTCTTGTCCAAAGGCATGTTCATCCCACTGAAGGAAACATAATTAATTGAGATAAAAATATGCTGTTTCTATATTCCTGTATTAAAGACATAATATTCATACACAGCACACACCAAGATGCATCCTAACATCCCATTTTTTTTTTGCCCATTCTAATCAAAGAGAAAACATAGAACTGGTTTCACTCTACTGCTGCTAACACCCAATTCTGAGGAATTAATCCTTAAGTAGAAGAATGTTGAAGCTACATCCAAATCAATATCCAGTAAAACAAGTTGGAAAAAAAAGCAATGTGGTGTTGGGGAATATCAAACATCTTCTAGCATATTCCAAATAGAAATTACTTCAAGCCACCTACTATGTTTAATTTTAGGCAAGTAGATCTGAAAAGGCACTTTCCTACAAGAAAGAGTAGACTTCCTTTACAATGAGAGCCTCAAAAAGAAGGTTGAACACAGCTCAAGGAATTAGTTCATCTTTTACCTTGAGTTCCTCAACAGCTTTCTGTAACTCATCAGGTGTTTTATACTCAAAATCTCTTTCCAAATATTCTTCCTCAGCTTGTGTTATCCACTCGTGCATCTCTGACAAATCCTTTCTGAGACTCACAGTCTTATCCAAACCACCTTTTAATGCAGCCTTCTTAGCATAGGCCTTTAAAAAGAAAAGATTACTTAGTACTTGAAGCAAAGCTACTGTACAAACTTGACAATGTTTCAGCCTGAAAAGAATCAAATTAAATCCTATATTAATAACATTGCTGTAATTAGGCAGATGTTAACAAGTAATCAGATTGATATTAATAACAGACAAAAAAGTACTACATCCTTTTTTTAGCAAATCATGGCTGTGCAGAATGAGTTTGTAATGATTCTAGAATGAAAATCTACACCATATGCTGATGTCATCAGAAAACAAATCTGGGAAAGAACATCTCCCAGGGATTATCTTCTGTAAAATGTAAAATTCATAACCACAGGAGACTTTGAAAGTGCATTCAAGGGTGAAACCAAATGCTCTTGAGCTATAAAGTCAGATGACCTTCTCACTAGTTCAAATGCAACTTATTAGAGAATAAAGCAAATATGCATATCTTTCTTCTGTTGATTAAGTCATTAATGAATGTCTCAGAAAGGTGAATATCCTAAAAACAGGCAAAGAAAAAAGCCCAATCTCCTACTGGAAGAAACAAGTTTTTCCTACTGTAAAGGAAAAGTACAACTCTTAAAAGATTTGCTAATCACTAAGGGGGAGTCATACAATTGTTATATAGGTCATTTGTAGAACTAGAACTAGACAATATTTTAGATCACCTCATCCCAAACCATTCTCAGATTCCATGAATTGTGCATTGACCTATCAAAATTTGCCCTGATTGATCTATTTATCATCTTTCAAGAGCATTAAGAAGTTTGCATCAAAAACAGTAAGTTGTAGTGGTGCCATTTCTCAGAGTTGGGCTAGCAGAGATTATTGCTCCAATATTCTGCTCTGTGGTGCTGCTTCAGGGAACATTATTTTCAGTAATATCAGGAGAATTTTTCTTCATATTTGGTCATAATTTTTGACATTTATTGGTTTTTTACTCATCCTTGAGGACTGGCTGTTAAACATAAATGCTGTTCTACATAAATGTTGTTTTACAAAACAAAACTGAGCAACAACCAGTGAGTATAAAAGCAGAATTGTGGCTCTGCAAAATTGTCTCCTCCTCAGTCCCAGTGCCAGAAGAGCAGGTAATCTCCTATCACCTGAAAAAAATATCTGAATTGTCAATGACAATTGCCAATTGTCAGCTCTCACAGTCATATTAACTGCATCTATATCAACCCAAGCTGACTTTTCCAAATCCTTTCCAGAAACTTCCACAAACCAAACTGATTTTTGTATTTACTACTCATGTATTTTAATAGCTATTACTGAAAAAAAGGTTGTGTTAAAAATGCCCACTGAGAGGGAATAATTTGTGCCTTGTATGGAATAACTATTACAGACAGATTTTCAGGGAAGTCAGAAGAAAACTATGAGAGACTTTTATACTTCTATACTGTAAGGCAATATTTGAAATTTCTGTGAGAGACGTGCAAAGGTATACAGCTTATTAATATCACCAAAAAGAAAAAAAAAGGAATTAAATACTCCATGGTAGGGAAAGTCAAAAGAATACAAAACTGGATTAGTAAAACGTCTTACAGATTTCAATGATCAACTTTTTTTTTTTAGTAACGTGTTTATCAAAAGAATATAGAAATACTATTTTTCACATGTAAAGTGAGTAATAAAAATTTAGGAAATATTATACCCCATTAAAAGGTAAAACTTTTACTTTCATGAAAATATACATTAAAAAAGTAGACAAGAGAAAGAGCAAATAGAAAAAAAAAAAAAGGTAACACAACATGAAAAAACTTTTATTCGAACTGTCATAAAGAATATGATTCCAAATGCCATCAGTGAAATAATAGTAATTTTTAGCTTCCTTACTCTGTAAAATTATATATTAATAATGCCTTTAACTAAATAAAAGAGCTGTCCTTTCCTGTTACGTCCCATTCTCTGAAATCCATGTGACTGATGGAGACTAATTTATACACATGCATACATGCACGTACTCTTAATTCTGAGTTATTGAATCATGAACCCTTCACAGCTTTAATGTCTTTTTTCATCCAGAGTAATGGCGTGCAATTTCAACAATATAGCAGAAAACATAAAACTAAGTACAGAACTTGACTGTTTTGACAAATGCCTAAACAACACCTCCAGAAATCTAGTTTTGCACGAGCCACAAATTGCATTGCTGTTAGATCTAATATATTAGTATATATCCATGTCATAAAAATAGTAAGATATTGTGTTATGATATAAATAAATATACTTTACATATACTGCTATAGGCTGAATTACATTCTGTAAAATATTAGTTGGATTAATATGCATAAATTCAGTTTGGTAGCTACTGCATATGTACAGAAGGACAAGTTCTGACAATGAGAACCCTGGTGATTAATATTAAAAGAACCAGTCACAGCAGGAGACTCAGTACCTGTTGGCAAATGTGGTCCCACTGAGCATTGAGATCCTTTAGCTCTGACTCTATTCTGGAAGCAAATTCTGGCTCTGCTTCACTCTTCATTTTCTTCCCAGTCTCATTAACACTGTTCAAACTGGGCTGGATTGTCTGGATATCATTTACTAAAGCCTAAAGGAAGAGCAGAAGTTTAGGGAAGCAGCATTCACACAAAGGTTTCAGACACAGTGTCCCTATACAAATGTGTCTACGTGAGATTCTGACTTGTCTGGGGTCCAGATCTCCAGTCAAATGAGCACAATCAACAGACTTACCAATGAAAAGAGATTAAAAAGGAATGAGCAGGTGTAATGTGGCAAACTATTGTATACCAAATAAAATTATGTAATTGTTAAAGCTATGCATGCACCATAAATATATACATATATAATGGTAAAATGTATATATTACATCTCTTCAAATGCTTCCCTGCTGTTGGTTGAAAACATGAGAAATACCTTGATCTTTTATTCACATTTCTGCAAGAACATTCCATTATAATGGTGAAAAATTTGATAATTCTTATTTAAATAATGGCTAAGAGAAAGTTTGAGAGAACTTGCAGTTCTGTAAGACCACTGTGTATGTTTCATAACATTTACACATCCTGCCAGAACATTTACAGAACTTGTAAATTCCACTGAGCATACAGACAGGGACCATCATGGATTAGATTCACTGCACTTACACACTCTGTTGGGACAGCAAGAAGAATTTGCAAACCCTGTGCTGGAAGCACCAATACTTCATGATGCTTTAAAACTGCTGGGATAACATCCTGGAACTTGTAAGTTTAGTGAAAAAAGAATGGATATAACTCACAATATCTGCAAGTTCTTTTGGTACAGTCAGAAAAGTTTGTAAATCACATGAGTAACATACAGAAAAAGATCTTTTGGCATAGATTACACGGATTAAAAAAATAAACATGCAAAAGCTTAAGCAACATAAGCTCAACAAAGTAAATAAACAGTTGATTTTAGAGGCTATTTACATATTATTTCCTGTATTTGATAGTGTGATCCTGCTATAAATACATTTAAAAAAATGTCACTGTGCGCCTCCTTCTGGTATTAAAGTTTCCTTGTTTTTAACTTAATTTTCCTTGAAACCCAGCACATGCAAGAGGTTCAAACATACTGCAGAAGGCAATCCCCTTTCTACATGAATTTATTTTTAGGGACAGTAATCATTTGTGTAACTTCTGTAAAGCTCAGCTCATAGAGAAGAACTGAATAACTGCCAAACAGGCAGGTAATACTCACTGTACATTGCTCAAGTTGCTTTTCCAGTGCTTCTGAGTCTCCAAGGGCAGGCCACTCTTCCTTCAGGAAAACATCCACTTCAGCCATCCACTTCTTCAGTGTTTTAGTGTCATTCTGTGTATTAAAAAGACATGTCATTGCATCACACAAAACCTGACTGGCAAGAGTGTAATTCATCCTGACACTACAACTAAAACTCATTGCAATGTAATTTTAACATTATTGAACTGTCTGAAAATACAAACACAGCAAACAAGCAAAACCAATTTTAGCTGGGACTG
This sequence comes from Argya squamiceps, assembly GCA_037834095.1. Taxonomy (NCBI): domain Eukaryota; kingdom Metazoa; phylum Chordata; class Aves; order Passeriformes; family Leiothrichidae; genus Argya; species Argya squamiceps. The sequence continues at coordinate 105,608,735 of JBBMKD010000001.1, forward strand.
TCATCAACACTTGAACCTGCACTCTGACCATTTCTAACCAAGTTTAATGTGTCTATGAACAGACAACCTTATGGGTCTCAAATTTATGTCTTCTAGATACCGTTTGTGTTTGGATACTGCAGGCTTGTTCATTGGTTCCTTCTATGGCTTCAGATTACTCATATTTGGCATTTAATTCAGCCTCACCCATCAAATGTTCTGTGCTTTCATTTAAACTTCAGACTCCTTTTGGATGTTATATGCTCTAGTGACTATTTTTCTACCAGAACGCAACACAGAAAAACACTCTTACTACTCAGAAAGAAAAAAGCCAATGTAACTGAAAGAGATTCACTTCAGAAACTAAAATCATATAATGACTCAATGAGTAATTTCAGAGACTCTCAGTTACTGTTCCTAGTACTAGAATAGGAATATTATTTCCATAGCCTTTATTTAACTCCTGCAGTTAAGAAAAAAATCTGAACATCAAATACTCGAAAAGAGGGAATGCTACCAGTCAAGTCAACATTAAATAGGTAATCTAATAACTTGAAAAGTAGAATTAGATTTTAAAAATACCACTTAAAATTACTTTAGAATGCCATCTTTGGTAAGCAGATACACATATTAAAATAAAATACATATATGGCAAAAACTTTAAAAATAAATTTTAAAGCATTTTTTCATCAAACTATTTTCATCACCAATGAAACACGTATTGATATTACATGCTGAATGCAAAGCTGAATTAAAGCACAAAAAAAGGACAGAATAGAGACTGTGTCCTATGTATACAAATATGCCTTAGTAATTATTATGAGACAAGTAATCAAAGGGAGCATATCCCTAATGTGACTGATATACTTTAAAAGAAACAGTCTATCTTGGAAAATCAACTGAATTAAAAAAAATTATTCATACAAAAATTATCAGTATACTTCAAAATGGCAATTACTAAAACACTGTTGAAATGTCAACTGAGCATTTCATTATCCAGCAGTAAAAATAGTTCAGAATCATATTTCATGATGAAACTTTAATACCTTTATAAGAAGACTTCTAGTTCATTAATGTGGTAAAATATATATCTGGTGGGATTTACTTAAAAAGAGATTAGTCTCCTGCTACCAATGAAGATCGAATGTATGACTCACATTTTTAATCAGATTGTAAATGCATTTTGTTTATGAACACTGAGTTCATCATATCCCATACTGATGCATTCCATAAATTACAACAGCTAAAACAATAATCTGGATGAGAAGTCATTCAACAAGCTCAAAAGACAATGACTTTTATATTAGATGTGCACCAGAGGGATTTCAGCAATAAATATAAGACCTAAAATTTGTATGCATTAACAGCTTACTCTGCTTTGAATGCTTTATGTGAGCATGGCCATGATGCTCAGGACCTTTTTAAGACCACTGGGAAAACCTCTAAATTTGGCGAAGGGGTGGGAGGGAAGACAGGAGGCAGAGGGGAGGGCAAAGACAGAAGTTTGAATTTCTTAAGCAAAGTTTTTTTATGTGGCAGTTTTGAGAGTAGGGTGGCATCTGTGAGGAGAGGACAGGTGATGTCCTGTGCTGGACACAGACAGTTCCAGCTTTCCCCTGTGGAACCACCACAGGACATGGCTGCTGCTGTGGTGAGCTAGTGATGCTCAGTGGCAATGTGGTTAAGAAAGGGCAAAAATGTCAGACAGACAGAAGAGGAGAGTAAAAAAGTGAGAAACAGCCCTGCAAAAAAGTGAGAAGCAGCCCTACAGACTCCCAGGTGAGGTTCCAGTGCTGCCGTTGTAAATGCCTAAAATACACTTCTGCTTTCTGGAAACTGCCAAAAAGATACTACTATATTACAGATGACTTTAATTATATAAGTGAATTCATTAAGTAATTCATTTGGTACAGCTACTTCAGATGCATGAATAAGTGCTTCAGCTACATTGAAAAAGAACTAGAGGAACATTATTTGCAAATTTTAATGAAATTAAAGCTTTTTGCTAGTGAAACAACATAGGCAGAAGCAGTCACAAAATCAGAATTCAAAGTAAAATCTTGTACTCATCAAAATCAAGCAGAGGCTTAAATACATTTTTTGTCATGTTTTGACATCTCACTTTGGTGTTAATTTCTGGAAGCACCTAAATGTGTCCAGCCTTAGCCCCACAGCAACAAGCCCCCATAGATAAGCTGATGCTGAAGAATTCTGATTAACCTGGAATCTCTGGAGTTTGGTCACACGCTCCTCCAGCTTCTGGCACTGCTCCGCCAGCAGCGCCGAGAGCTTCTTCCAGCGGCTGAGGACCACCTCCACCTCTGCCCGGTAACTCTGGGCCACCTCTGCAGGGGCTTTCCTGGACAGCCCCTCCACTGTGCTGCTGAGATAGTTCAGGCCCTTCTGCTGCTCCTGCAGAGAACTTTGTAGAGCCTGGGAACAGGAAAGCAAGCGGAATTCTGATTCACCTGCTAGGCAATTCTCTCCGTTTCACAAACAAAGGCAAGACATAGAGATCACCGTTTCTAAAACATGCAATGCCATAATTTACTGAGCAATTTGCAATTGTTTTTTCCATACAACATACGGAGTGGCTTTTCTTGTTGAACTGAGAATATAACCAGAGGTATTTATACTTGTTAATAGATGTGATCTACATACATTTCATTAATTTGAGATGAGAATTTACTATGACCTTGATGACGGCACTTTCAAAAGAACCAGAAAAAGAACCAGAACATAGAGAAAAAAGAATAAACTTAGAGAACTGATTCTGTGATATAAGATTTTTCATAACTTCTCAAAACTTTTGCAATTCTAAGCCCAAATTTACTTCATCTGGTTTTATTTTCTGTATTCTATGTTTTATTTCTGAATATGCATCAAAAATATGTTCATTAGCCATTCGAGAGTAGGAACTCTATCAGACATTGAGATACAGGGAAGGTTTGTACCCACTGGCAATATTTGTTCCACATTTGCGTCTACTTATAAATTTGACAGGAAACTTGTCAAAAGACTGTGCTGCATTTGCAAATCAGAATCATTTTCATGTCAGCACTGGAAAATGGAATGACCTAAATCTGTATTTTACTACCAGAACTATCATCAAAGGAATATTTTGTATACCATGGGTAGAAACAAAGGCTTTTCCTTAACATTTTCATTATCTTATAAAATTGCTTTCAGTGGTGAACACCATTTTAAATTCTTTAACTTCAGGAATCAATATAAGCGAGCAACCACCACCACCTGAAGCCCTGGCTTAAAACCCAAACGAGCGTTATTTACTCAAGACCCACAGGCTTCAGCAGATTCACGGACCAACTTAAGAGTTCTGTTCTTCTAAAGCTTCTCAGTTGAGACATTTGTGCCCACAGCTTGATGACTCACCTTGAGCTCCCTGAGTCTCTGCTCCATGGTTTCATATTCAGCAATTGCAACCTGGGGCGCGGAGAGTTTAGTTTCTGACTGCTGCATCCACACAAGTATAGTGTTCATTGTCTCCTTGTAGTGCTCAGGAGGCAAACTGTCAAAAACTACATTCAATGGGGGAAAAAAGGGAAGGAAATAAAGGAAGGAAGGAAATAAAACAATATTTTGCTTCACTATTCGGTTTGCTGACAGAAGACACTTGATAAAAGACCAAGCCTTATTGAAGTCTATGGCTGTTGGGCAAGAGATTGCAATAGGCCCAGTGTGTATGAGAACTATAAAAAATAATTTTGGAAGTGAAAATATTTTGAAAAACGAACATGCTCCTTCTAATGTTTGAGACATCTCTACATTTTATGACTTTTGTGCCATTTGATCCTGTTATTATAGGTCAGAAGACAACATATATGGGCAAGACAACTCTTTCAAATATGTGTGTTCAGGGATCAACAGACAAACCATTGTATTTAACCTAAAATCTAATTTCAGAAATGCATTAAGAGCTAGGTTTCCCTTTTATGGCCCATGTTTATGTGTTCAATGTTTCTGTTCAAGTAAAATGTTCCATTTAAAACATCTGTTAAAAGCTTAGAAAATTATTCTTCCTTCTACAATAAAGTTGAATGTTATTGAACTGTGCTTATTGTGCCAACATTACAGCTGCTGCAAATAGACAACATCTGGCACACACATGAGCAACTCATTAGCAGATGCATTCCCTCTGCCACCAACAACAGTTGCCTCTGTACTCACTGAAAAATGTACAGACAAATAGCATGCCTGGTTGGAACTGAAATATTTCCAACTTGTTCATAATAATGAAGAATATAAAAGCTCAAAAATAGTTGCACCTATTTGTATCTCCTGTATACTTCTCAATATTCTCTGGTGTTTCACAAAGAAATGTACAGAAAAATAATAAAGTTGTCCAAAAGGTAGTTTTGAAAAGCAACACAGTTAAATTTTTTAAGTGCAAGCTTGCTTACATCATACAGCAGTTCTTGGCAGTACTTCAGATTTTGATCTATTTTTTAGGTGATCAACAGAATGCTATGTGTAAAAATCTCGTATTTCCAGTCAGAAATTGTAACAACTTCACAAAACCAGGACAATCTCTCTTGTGAAGTATGTACATTGTATGACAAACTTTCCTCATAAAAGACTTGGCTGATGTGATTTATCACGTATGTCTGGGGATTTACAAAAGATAGGACTTGGTACCAGGAAAGACAAGAATTCCTTCCCTTGTGAGGTATTTTTGTACACAGAAATCAATAGTAATATATTCTTGGAAATATCCAAACATTTTCCATCTCATCCAGTAACATTTTAAATATTTTCTTGTCTTAGTGAATTTTGTGTTGTCTTTGACTCATTTAATCCAAACCACTTCTACTTTAGAATAGACATTCAAATTCTTCAAATTCAAACTCTTCACTTCAAGTGAATGGAGATACAATTTCAGCAGCTCAGATATGTTAAAGAATTATACAACTCTTAACTGCAGTTTTATTTAGAAATATGAAATGGAGTTCAGTATTGTGGTGTAATGTTTGACTTAGAGAAGTCATTTCACCCTTTAAATGAAAAACAAATCTTATGGCTAATGTATAACTTCAAGCACTTAAGTAAAAAAATAGTTATTTTTGGTAGTACTAAAGAGTAACTCAGAACAGGTGAAAACTGCTAGAGCAAACTCCATCAAATTGCATCAAACTCTTACCCTGCAACTTTGCCAATAATAATAATAAATTAAAAACCATACAAACACTGCAAACATTTAATTTAATTGTAATGAGTTATGTTTTCTACTAAAACATAAGCATGGAGTAAATAAGGGTTCAAATGGGATGACAGATTTGATTTAATCAAACTAGTGTTTTTTACAATTTAGCTATTAAATATTAACTTTAGAAAGCATCTTTAAGGTGAGTGTAGCCACAGTTTTCCCATTTTACTTCTCCAGATTACTACAGATTAGTAATAATGAAATACTTTTTGTGGTTTTTTTAAAGGTAGACAATGTGTCAGCAATTCCATCCACAAGAAAGCAGATTAACTTTTAGGATTGCACTTAAGAGCCTTTATTATTTTAGCAGCACATGATGGCAATGGTGAGAATTCAGTCAAGCTCCTACAGTGGGATTCACATTACCCAGTTACAACTGTCTAAATAATCTAAGCCATTTATGGCCTCTCTGTGGGCAGTCTAAACCTCTAAATTCCCCATACTAATAACACAAACCCACATTCAAGACCTGTATCTTTTTAAAATTTGCTTTGTGATACTAATATTGATGGACTAAAGTCCACACAATAAGCAAAATATTAATTAATAATCATTAATACGGATTCTGCTGCATTATATAAAACAATGAATTGGCAATGAGAAAGATACAGTATGTCCTCAATATGGACCTAGTTTAGATACAGCAACACTAGGTCCATGACAGAAGTGTAACAAAATATCACAAAGGATATATTACAAATATGAAATATCAGAACTGTTTTTGTATTAATCTATTCCACTTGTAGGGAATGCATTTTGGTGTGACTGGCATTGTAACCCCTGAGAACTGACAGGCACGTGCATTTGCACTTGCATATTTCTTTTAGAGAAAGTCCATAAATCTGGCAACAGACTGTTCAAACAGATACTTGGTTAGTATATATTTCTAATAAATAGAACTATCTAAACATGTGAAAATAGCTTTTCAAGTAAGTAAAACACTGTTTGTTTTTCCTCACAGCTTCCTTGTTTTTTGTGATCAGATTTTTCAGTCAAAAATATTTTCCCAAATCAGAAATGAAACGAAAATACAATTATCTCAACAACTATCAAATCACACTGAATAGGTTTCAATGTGTTTCTCCTGCAGTCATTACAAATCCCAGTGTTCATCACACCATTGTGAAAGGCAATAAATATAATCTATGGGACCTAAAATTTACTATTTTAGTAAAGACTTATTCCCTGAAATAAATTAACAAGATTGAACTTTATGTATCTCAAATAAAATTCTCCTCAGTAGTAAATGCAATTTAAAACCAGCCTGATGTTTTCACAGCTTTGTTTTACTTATTTTGTTATATAAATACTTGAACCAATTCATCAAGGTCTTTACACTGTCTTCATAAAAGCTGTGATTCCCTTCACCTACATTTTTAACCAGAAAGTCTCAAAGTGGTACCACAAGGAATCTTGTGTAATACTTGATCAATGTTATGCAAGTGATTTATGACTTCCAGTTCTCTTTGTTAGAAAGCTCTTAAAAGAAACAGAAGGGAATAACAGAATCACAGAGTGGTTGGAAGGAACCCTGAAGATCACCCAGTTCCAACCCCCATCATGGTTAGGGCAACCCTGCCCTAGATCAGGGTGCTCAAGCCTCATCCAACCTAGCCTTGAACACTTTCAGGGAAGCCCTTCTCCAGTTGTACAGGACCCATTGTAACAGTAAATATCTTTTATTTTTCAGGTGGGTTTATTTTTCATCCATAAAAATATTCATTTTTGCCACTGAGGAAAGGGATAAAATCACCTACAGAGTAGAGGACATTATCTCATACACATTCATTTCACAGTCTGCTCTGTCCTTTTGATCTTGATTTAAATAAAAAATAATTACCAGAGGAAATGGCTGGGGGAAAGAAGGAAAAGAAATTGCTTGCATGCAACTTATTCAAACAATAAATTCTCACACATCTGAACTGTATCTCCTGCTTGAAAGGCACATTTAAAGAAGGTTAAGCAAACTTTGTCCCTCAAAATCAAACAGCAGTGAATATTTTTACTACTAAATCATAGCTCAGGTCATAAAGAAAACTTATAGTTACGAAGTTTTCAGGACACTTGGTTAAAATTTTCCTTTCTCAAGTATATAATGATTTGTGAAAGATTATTTTATGTATCACTACAATTTCACTGCCACTTGCAACCCATTTCCAATGCACTTAAAGCATCAAAATAAGTTAGCAGTTCAAAATTTTAACCAAAGCAGAATAATTACAGGCTAAAACTCTAAATGGTCATTGCACTGTTACAGTTACTGAAGTTTAATATCTTACAATATTATGCCAAGTTTGTATTGCATGAGCTCTGTGTAATCCAACACTCTAAGATGCTGTACTAATGGATTAGAGAGAATAATGAGGTGCGTGCAAAATAATTTTAAGCATGGCACGAGTAAATAAAAAGTCTAAAGAATCTTGAAATATAGAGAAGGCAAAAACTTTCTAAAGTACTTCCTGAAATAAACAGCAGAAACATCATTTGAATGCAGATGAATAATTCATCATTAATAATAATAACAGCAATGATGACAACGATGACTTCACCTTTGGGAATTACTGATCCTGCAAAGGTAGAATCAGAACTTGAAAGGAAAGCACAGTGCATAAATTTATGAAGCAGAGAAAAATGGAAATAAATATGACTTTTTCTTTGCCACCTCCATCTTGATACTTTCAATTTTACCTATGACAAAAGCCCTTTTTTAAAAAAAAGTTACTTCCCAAAAATCTAACGATTTTCCAATTGCCCTCAGAAGAACATGAATCTCAATGAGAACATGTATCTCAATCAAGGCGATGACTGGATAACAGTTCAATGCAGTGAGACTGAAAAGCAGAAGCACCTTAATGGAATTTAGTTAATTCAGAGAGCCAGAAGGATGCTGGAATGAATCAGCTGCCCCCCTGGAGCAGGGAGTATTCACTTACCTGACAATGCCTGTCAGCTCCCCCTGGGCTCAGGGGGAATGGGAGGCTGACCAGGCTGCTCCCTAGGAATCTCTCTGACATAGCAGCAGTTAATTTAAAGATAATTAAATATAAAGCACAAAACCTTCTTTTTCACCAGGCCATTACAAAATCTAAGAACCTCCTTGGGAAATCAGGTTATTCATATTTGAATCATTGCCAGCATTGCCCATTCCACTCCCTTGTGTAGATTACTGAACAGTTTCAAGCTCGACCTTTATTTTTGCTATATACCAATATTCTAGACATTACTCTAAACGTGTTTGGGGAGAAGAGAGATCTGGAATTCTGGATACATTGCATTCAAAATGACATATGGATATACAGCCATTCTGTAAAGTGAGAAAAATGGGGTCATATTTCTAAATATTTTATGAGGTTGCATCTCTTTCATAAACAGCACCACAAAATAATGAAAAACACCCAACCAAATATGTTTCAGAATTTAAATTAGGTTTTATAACTGGAAAGTCTAATCAAATCATGGAGAAAAACATGTAAGAAGATCTGAGTTAGTCTTTAGTATTATTTTATTGACAAATCTCCTGTGCAGCAGGGAGAAACTACTAAGCACTCTTGAATGTTAAAAAACCTCCAAAACTAAGCTGCCATCACTTTCAACAAACCAAAATCAAAGCCTAACCAAACAAAAAATATTTGAGGGAGACAACCCCCAAAATTAGAGAAAACTGTTTATGAGGGAAAAATTTCCTTGAAAAACATAACAGCTAAATATTCTTTATCCATTAGAAAAGATAATGAAGCAATGGAACTAACAAAAAACCAAAAATCCCTCACAAAACAAACCTCTTATGCTGGTCAAAAATAAAAATCTATTTAACAAAAAAATAAACCTTAATCATTAATCAAAAAAGAGAAATCTTTTTAAACAGATGTAGATTTTATGTACAGGAAAGAAAAAAGGATCAAATACTATAACTGATCTGCAATACATCATTCACTCCTCAGGAGACTTTTCCATCTGTAGGAAATAATTAACTACAAACAATTAATGTAAATAAAAGATGGAAAAATCTAAAACACTCTAACAAAATTTCAATGTTTTCTATCAAAATAAGGGCAGAATAAAGACACAGATTATGTCTCTTCTACATAACACAAGAAAAGTAATAACAACTGTCCAGGGCTCCCTGCAATACTGATTTAGAGACTTCTGTTCTCTTGCACCACAGGAGACTCTCTCCAGCCTCAGGGCAGCTGTTCCTGTAGCTGGCCAGGGCTCTGGAGGAACTTCTTGCAGCCCAGGAGGGGGAAGGAATTTTACTAAAGGAAGAATTTTATTAAAGCCCTTAGCATTACAGTTCAGGCAGTGAACACCATTTACCTCACTGGACTAATCAACTGGTTAATTCATGACCTCTCACTACAGTAAAATTTGATGTGGCAAGCCAAACAATTACGGAAATTTAGATGGAGAAGATATCATAAAGAAGCAAGTATTTACACTATGTCTCTGTTGGGAGAATGGCAACTCATTTCAGCATATGAAACAAAGTCATATTAGTGGGTTTTGCATCTTGCCCACTGTTGATCTTGAATTTAGAGTAATGAAAAAACTTTACACTCCTTATGTTACATTTCTACAATTCATTCTTTCATCACTTGCGATGGGACACTTGCATTTTATTTTTTTCTGTTCACCCATGCATCATCACCTCTCCAGTTTGCATATGTGGACACATGTAAAATAACTACAGCAGTGCAGTAATGTAATATTGAAAAAACAATTATCCAAGACTCTCTGTGAAAGAATTTAGGAGGAATATTAGAAAGATCCACTAGAAGGAGCTAGTACTATGTTAGATTTCAAATCACTACAGTAATTTAGAGATATCAGTGGTTTAAGGGGCAAATATTATCTTTGTTGTTGAGAAAAGTCAAATTCCTTTTATCTGATACTTTTTTATTTTCATTAGCTAATACAGAAAGTGTACAGTAATTACTGATATGCTATGTATCATTAATTAGGAATAGTTAACTTTCTATTTTGGTATAGCATTTTGCCCCTTTACTAAAAATATTGCACATAATATTATAACTGGCATTCATGTGTTCTGTGTTGCAAATAAGAAAGAGTTGGCCACATGATGAGAAACTAGATATGCTAAGGTGACTATTCTCTTCGATGAGATTTATGGAGTTAAATTTTTATTCTGTGAAAATCTAGAGCAGATTCACTCCTGTAATTTAACTGTCTTTGTTCTCTACTGATGGACAGAGATGGACTGCCTTGTCTTATAATCCAAATAAACAAAGACAGTTTTATGGTGCCAAAAAATATCACTTAATCTATCCATAAACATACTAACAAGAAGAAGTTTGATGGCAGAACTACACTGAGTGGAAGCTTTGCTTCTGAATAGTGTACCTACCCTTTATTTCTTAATATAAAATATGGAATGAACTGATAATTTTTGCAAGACTAATTCAATTGCAAAAAGGAGCACCTGAATTGCTCTAGTGGTTTAGTATCATAAAAACAAACATAAAACTGGGAAAGTAAAATACAAACCCCTATTCTATGTGTGCTAGTCAGGCAAATTGACTTCTTGTCAAGAACACTTACTGGTCTGTAGCTGCTTTTCTCTGGCATGCATGTCAGCAAATATTTGTTTGAAATGGCTGGTAAAAGCAGCAAGGTCAGCATCCAGAAACACTGGTCCTTGTTCTTTCTCTTTGAGTGCTTGACTTTGAGCCTTTAGCCGCTCAATCTGAGGCTGCAGGGTTGACATTCGGATGATTTCATCCTGCATGTTCAAACAATAAAAAAAATATCAAGATACTGCTACCCAAGAAATGAAACCACTAGTGCCATAAAATCACCACTGTTTCAGTGCACATTACACAACTATTTTGCTTCCAAATACATCACTTACAATACAAATCAATTCAACATCTTAAAACTTTCCTCACGAATCAATTCCTCTACTCCCAATAAAGTTATTGACTGATACCATGGCTTAAAGCCACCTTAAAGTCACTTTCACAGGACATCATGCTGAAAGATAATAAAAAGATTGTACATTAAATTTTCAAGCCTAAGGAACATCATTTTCGTGTGAAGCTGGGAAGAGAAAAACACCACACGTAGCATAATCCTGGACCCATTAGTCTGTTAGATTACAGTAACACATTAGAGGCTGAGGTTAAGATTAGGATAGCACAGAGCAATTGGAAGGGACTTTCAAGGAACATCTATTCCAATGCCCTGATTACTCCAGGGCTGACAAGTTAAAGCATGTTGATAAGGACATTTTCCAAAGGGCTCCTAAAGACTGGCAGGCTGTGGGCACTGACCACCTCTCCAGGAAGCCTTTTTGTTACACTCTTTGAACACCCTCCCCACTCTAAACTTCCCCTGGCACAGCTTTGAACCATTCCCATGTCCCTGGATACCAGGGAGAAGAGATCAGCACCTTCCTCTCCACTCCCCCTTTCAGGAAGCTGTAGAGAGCAATCAGGTTGTGCTGTTCTACCTTGTATACACTGTGACATGTGCAGCTACAGAATATGAAAGAAATGAGCAAAGTAAGCCAAATGTAGAGTTCATAGCAGAGATACTCAAAGAAAAGTTTTCTGCACAAGAACGGAGACCTCTGTAGGCACAATGCCAGCTTGGAAACACCTGAAAATTGAAGTAATAGCACAGATCTCAATTTGGGTTTTAATATATTCTGTTTGAGAGCTTCTGCAGTCAGAGATTTCCTAAAGCCAAACTTCTAGAAGGATGTAATGCAACTTATAATGCAATAATACACCTCAATATATTCCTGGCAATTAATATTGGCTTGTAAGCTCCCCATTCCAGAGAATTTTCTACAGTAAGAAAGAGAAGAAAACTTCTATAATGGTGCAGCACACAAATAAAAACAATTAAGGAGAATTATCAGTGAACTGACGTGACAGTTTTTATACAATTATTGTGATTCTCTCATATTCTGACAGAAGAATATTCCTCCATTTGACTACATAACCCACAGTGAATCAGAACACAGGGTATGTAAGAAGTAAAGTGGTCTTCAGTGGCAGAATTTTGGACTTGATAACAATGCTCAGGCACAGATCCTTAACAGAGGTGATGAGCAATATTTTCTTAAGGAGGAACCAAAGACACAGATTTTTGCACGAAAATAAAATATGAAAAAGACTTTAAGGCCACAGTTCCTTCTAAGTGTATAAGTATGCTAATAACTAAATATCTGGGGCAGAGTTTTGAAGACCCATATCCTGGGTTCTACTGCCTCTTTATTTCTTTACCAGTCTTTCCTTTCCTTGAACAAATATTTTCAATAATTACTTTGTAATTCCAAGGAGTCCATTTACCATTTTTATAGTGAAATGGCATAGGTCATAATCTGTCCCACTGTTGGAACACCTATGAAGCACAATATCATAAAAAAACTTGAAGCAGAATCTCTAACCTTGCATCTTTCTAACTGAGTTTTTACTGTGGCAGGATCTGTTGCTGGTGTGGGTTGTGCTTTCAGCCAGTTCTCTGCAGTAATTGCTGTCTGCTCCAGTTGCTGCAGCTGGGTGTAGAAGTCAATGATGTTATTTTGGTACTCCAGCCATGCCAGCCTTTCACTCAGCAACTGACAGAACTCAATCCAGCGGCTCTTCAGCTGCTCCGAGGCTTGTCTGATGTTGTCAGGATTCAGGCCCTCTAGAAAAACAAGACAAGAAGATGCTTAAAGTTAAACAAGTCACAAAATAAAAGGGAAAAAAAAAAAAGTGGGATAGTTCAACAATTCAATTTCTCTATTTGAGAGCTCATAAATCCAGTTAATGATTTATCACCAAATAACAGTTCTGAATCTACAGATGTTACACATTAGTGGGGAAAGCATATCAAAGATATTTAAAGTTGCTGCCTGGGTACTTCTGTTGCTATGGGAATGAATTATAAACTACATTAAAGTACTAGAATGGGAATAAAGCAGGAAAGTAGAGATACAATACATAAAGCTAACTAAAAGTGCTGTAAGAAATAACAAAATGCCTGACAGCTGGATTTTGAAAACTATGCTTGGACTGTAATTAGATTTTAATGTACAAGACAGTTGCTGGCTTTTCTTCTATAAAAAGACTGATTACAATTAATAGGAACTATATTCCACAGTTATTTAGTGGTTTCTGATAATCCAGTTTGCATTATACATTATTTTAGAAATATCATAAACACTAAGGAATAAACAAAGTACCAGATCAAACCTCCAGCCTAGGCCAGTCCTGAGTGTCCAACCAGGACCATGAGGAGACAGTAAGAGAACCAAGAAACCACAGGTGATACTTCTCTATGGTTATTTTCAAACTGGTTTCTCTGATGTACTTTGCTTATTTCTGTCTGTTGTTCAATAATCATGCTTATATTGAAGTTCATAAATAAAACTGACTTTAGGTATTATGGACAAGGTAATTATCTAGAACAATTAAAAGAAATTCTCTTCATTTTCTGTGAAGAAAGTAAAGCAATACATATGAAAGATAAGAAAATGTGTCTTAAAATAACATAATTCATAATCACTCTGTAACTTCAACTCAGGCTGACTTTAAAATAATATTAACTTAATAATCTCATTTATTTTTCAATGCAAGTTTAAATGTAGTCCCTAACATTTTTTTAATTGTCATGACATGTAATGATACAGATGGCAATAGGACCAACACTGCTTTCAAAATAAGTAAAATTCTCAAATCATTAAGCAATGCCATGTGCTTAAAAACACTTTTAATAACATCATGACATATCCATACAATAGCCAACCAGTTAAACAGAACCTATGTTTTTATCAAAATAATAAAAATTAGAGTATTTTTCTTTAAAGCAAGTTTAAAAGCTAATGAGACAAAAGCCTTTCATGTTCCACTTCTGCAATCTTTGATACACTACTGGTATTGGTTTTCTGATTTCCAATATTCACTCCAAATCTACAAGAAAATTTCTTAGCAGGATTAAAAAATAGGAAAGTTCACTACTAGGTTGGAAGGTAGGACATAGGAAATAGAGTCCTAATTACAGCTAAATAACGTAACAAAAAATAATAAAAAGCACTAGAAATTTTTTTAATAATAAAATATTCTAAGGAATTGCTATAATGCATGCTATATGGTAAACCACACTAAATGATAATCAGGCATCATGTCTGCTGTGGAGCACCATAGTGCTCTGGCAAATCCTGTTCTGGATCCAGCTCAGGGTATTTCATTCAGAGTTGCTTGGGAACAGCTCACTTGGAAACAGACTGTGCAGTACCTGATAGCAGTTCTCTGGATATGCTTTTTCTCTGGGATAGTGCCCCAGCCAAACAAATGGTACAGCATTTCAAAAAGCAAAACTACTGGGAAAATAGAAGGCCCAGTACTACTGGGAGATCATGGCAACTGTGGTGGTTGGAGCAGCTCAACATCCACATTATACTCACAAAACTGAAGAGCACATTTTAAGGACTGAGCAACGATATAAAATGAACCTTGATGTATGAAGAGGTAAAAAGGATTTTGACATATGTTAATAAAATTCAAAAGTGATCTTGTCTCCTGTGAGTGTGTGTGTGCACAATTGTGAAGATGTGGTAGCATAACTACATTTTCTACAAGTGTAATGTCTAACAAGCATGTGAAGAGGCAGAATAAACCTGAATGGCACAGCACATCCGAGTAACAGCAACCACAGACAACCAGGCACACAGATACTAAATCTTAACAACATCAAGAACAAACATATGTAGAGACAATAAGATTTTAACTATGCTGTATTTCAACAGTTGTTTCTGTTGTGAGTTGGGTATAAAAATGCTGTATATTCATAATAGAGAGCAGATTATCTTTAGCACTGTGTTCATTATTATCTCTGAACCTGGAAGACATTGTGAGTTTGGCAGACTAGATATAAAAAGATCACTTTATCTATTCCTCCTTTCCTTTCTTTTCATCTGCCACATCTCCCAAGTACCCTTAGGCAAGATTATGATTACCAGAAGTGCAGTCATGGATTCTCCACACATAATAATACTTTTCACTGCAATATTTTCTTCCAGGATTCAGAGAGGACTGTATTTCAGATGAAAATCTAGACTCACCAGATCCTCTTTTCTTACTTTGCTCATAGGTTCCTCTTCACATGACACATTTAAATGTGTGAAAATAGCCACTATTATTCAAATCTTCTTTAATTCTTTTTTTTAACATCTAACCTTTGAGTCTAAATGTGATTCCATAAATACACAGAGAAAGAAATGCTTTTACTCTTCATGTTCCTGAAGTGGACAGTACAAAACTGGTTTATGCAAAGTCACGTTTGTTAAAGTATTTCAGAGATGTGCCTTTATTAGGCAGAATATCCTACTGAAAGGAAGCCAGAATCTCCATAACATGTGTTTTTAAAACTCTTATTTCTCAGTCCATTCAGATAAATCAAAATTGTCCATTAGATGTCAGCACATCATTTCCAGAAGGATGTAATAAAATGGCTGTTACTTGCTCTTGAGATCATTTGGGCAAGTTTGACCCACTGGTGAAAATCAAGAATTTCACAGAATCATGGAACTGTCGGGGTTGGAAGGGATTTCTGGAGATCACCCAGTCCAACCCCCACGCCAAGGCAGGGTCACCCAGAGAAGGTGACACAGGAATGTGTCCAGGTGGGGTTTGGAATGTCCCCAGAGAGGGAGATTCCATGACTTTTCTGGGCAGCACTGCGTTCCAGTGCTCTACCACCCCCAAAGTACAGAGATTCTTCCTCTAGTTGAGGTGGAACTTCCTGTGTTTTACTTTATTACTCCTCAATAAACCCCATTATTCTTTGTCCTGTTTTAAACTTTCTTCTGTGATAACTACTGATTTCTTCATTAACTTAAGCAAGTTCACATACCAGAAGTATACAAGCAGGCAAAGAAACAATATTGAACCCATTTTCTGGTAAAACATTATTTTATGAATAGTGGTTGGTTCATAATCTTTTCATGTTTCACATTCTAAAAGCTTCTGGTATAATCATTGTATAAATATACTGTACCCAGAGGAAACAGATCATTATCTGAACTGCATCCATTAATTTTATTACCTTGTATACGGCACGTATACGGCACATAACAAATTGTGCCTGAATATTTTTAATTGTGCAGCACCTTACATGCAAGTGCTTTGGAATTGCCACTTAATATGAAATATATCTTGTTAAGCACATCTGTCATATGCACATTTCTGTGATAGAATAATGTAATATTATTTGGGGTTTTGTAGCCTTCTACTCTTGTGTAACTTACAAGATAATGTATTTCTTCCACAGAATGGTGGCATTTCAAAATTACATGTTTTATTGCAACAAATTGATTTGTATTCACTTTAATTCTTCCTGTCAAAATTCTCTGATTATTCATTTTGATGTCCTGTTTATTTTACTCTAAACTACTGTAATAGCCAAGTGTCCACTCAAACTGCTAAACTGCTTCACTTATGCATCAATAGATTTTTTATTCAATTTTATAATATGATTTATTAAAGAAAAACAAGAGATTTTTTTGCTTCCTAGAAACACTGGTAGACAGAATATATAAGCTTTCACTGATGAAAACCCTCAGACTTCTTTGAAAGCATGAGCAAGGAGAGACAGAGCACAGTCCATGTGGGTGGTTGGGTATAGAAGCATCCACCAAAAGCATCAATGATTCCCCTTGTAATGGGAAAAACCCTTCAAATGGCAGTGTGCAGACACCCTGCCTACAAACACAGGAACAGTGATGCTGTAGGAATGGGCAGATCTTTCCAGTGTAAAATACTTTTGCTGACAGTGGCTGACAGTGTTTACATAAAGCTAGTAAAGTGTCCTGTGTAAATGTTTCCTCAGAATATTCCCTCCACTAAGAAAAAAAAAATAAATAAACTCTAAATAAGCCAGTCCAATTCCCTCCAGTATCCTGTGGTGTTTTTCCTTTTTTTAAATTTATTCCTTCTCCTACCTCCCACAGGGAAAAAAAAAAAAGCAAGAAAAGAAATATGATTGATACAACAATGCAGTTCACCACCAGTCTGAACTTGCTCTTATCATCCACCAGAGGCCTCATCCTTTTATACTCTTCATCTGTTACATTCAGAATCTTGTTTATGAGCAAAGAGAAAGAATATTTTACATATTAAATAAAGCCAGGAATTCAGTGCCAGCATAATTGGAATCTTCAGGAATTTAATCATTATTAATCCAGATCCAATTGACATACAATAAGTAAAAATTAACAATACAATTAAAACTGTCATTACTTGACTTCTAAACTGATCTATGCCTTAAATCTGTTTGCATTGTGTGGTCTTTTAATTACAGATTATACTGCAAATGCATGACAATCATCAATCCAATCCCTGACTCATTTTCCTGAAGAAGAACAAGGGGAGCACCATAATTTTTGATCTGTAAATTGTGGTAGTTAGAAAGGTTTTTCATTAAAACAACATAGTACATCTTCCCTCCACTAGATGTTAAACTGCAGATCTCTCACAAATCCATACAGGCACATGAATTAATTCTAGTTCCTTCCCATTTTATGGAAAAGAGTTCCAGCACTGGAACAGGAAGGTTTGAAGGAATAGGCTGCTCCACTAAACATTATTTTTGAGATTCAGCAAATCTTTTTTCTTGTTCTTAGTGAATACAACAACCAAAAGAACCAGAAATTATTACTTTACACAAGACACAAACATTATAGAAACTTACTTGAATTACTGTGGAAAATATAAAGCTGAGTAACTCTATTGCAGTTAGAGATGAAGTTTTAAAGTTAAGTTAATGTTTTTACTTAACTTTTAGTTCGGTTTCAGTTGAACTAAATTGCAACCATTAATTGCAATTAGATCATAATGATTGGAAGAAAAGATAAATAGAAACTATGTTGTATTCAAAAGTATGTTGCATTCAAATTCATGGTTTTACAATGGCAGTTAACTTCCTCTACCCTCAAGGAGTAACTTTGAGCATCTCACAAGATACTACATTTGCCAATTCTTTGTTAAAATCATCTCATAGTTCTCACCAACTAACGTTAATTTTTTGTTCTACTCTCTACTGCTGGTAATTACTGCATTAATTAACCATTCCAAATGCTATCCTTCAAATTGCCTTTGCATTAGTGGAGCAGTTGAAAGTCCCATAAATACTCAAGGTTTCAAGTCCAGAGGAATTGTTTCTCTTTTCAAAGGGATTGTTCCCTCCCTGAAGCCATGACAATAAGATATCTTCATTTTCACAGCCAATTAACCTGTCAGCCACGCTAGAACGTTTTTGCTACCAGGGCTACCACAATAAATTGCATGACACAGACCTCAGAGCAGCTGACAAAGTTGAAGAAGTTGATAAAGTCATGCTGGCTTAGTTAGTCTACCCTGTGCCTGCCACTCAGTTGGAAGATGTGCTTCCTAAAATAAGAGGTTTGATTTGATAAATACTGGAAATATTTACATGCACATCTAGCCACATGTAAAACATGAATAAGAATGCACCCACAGACTGAGGGACAGAAAAACAGAGTCTTGAGTTAAAACCCCATAAGAATAATTAAAACAGAATTTAGTCTACTTGACACATGACATGGTAGGCACTACACTGCAGGGTAGCAGTATTTAAGATGGTAGTGAGTTCTGCAACTAACACCAAAATTAGTCATCATAAAGTACTACATAGTCCAAAGAAACTAAACTGGAATTCTTGAGGTGCAGGTCTGCATTTGACTGATGGAAGAGTGGGGCATGGCTAATTATGCCCTAGACAGATTCTGCCCAAAATAGGAACCTCATGTGTTAGGCATGTAAATTTCAGATGATTCCCTAAAAGCAATATACAACCAGTTCTCCCAGGCAGAAAACACTTAAAAAAAAAAAAAAGTTCCAAACTTTTTTTAATAATCAACCATGGAAAAGTGCCCAAATTATTTCAAACAGGGTGCAGATGTTACCAGACCTGCCTTCAGTCGATTCACAGAGTCTGGGAAGGGACTCACTGTAGCAATACTTTCACACTTAAGCAAAGTCATCGGAGGATTCCATCAAATTTCTTTAGCTTGGCCAGCTAGTACCTCACACTTAAACCATTTTACTTTCAGCAATTTAATTATTGGTTACTCACTGTAACAATTTAAAGTAAATATACATTCCAAAGATCAGTTTATTCAGCATCTGTATTTCCAGTAACCATATCAGTATGATAGATATTGGCCCATGTTAATTATTTGATTGCAAGGCAAGACGTTCTTTGACATTAAGAACAATGGTATGATTTACAGAGCTTCCATTTACCTTTCTTTGGGTTTTGTTTTTCCCTTATTTAAGTTAAAAAACAAACAAACAAACAAAACCCACAAAAAACAAGATAACACCCTTGCACCTATTTTTCTTTGTTCAAGAGTTTCATAAATTTTGACAATTATCTTCGAAAACCTAAATGCCAAAAATTTCTTCCAAATCCCAATGAAGTGTTATATTTTCTATCATACAGAACATTATAGAAATATGTATATTACAAAACACACATTGTATATTAAAAGCCAGGAAGCATTTTTTGCCCCAACTGGTTAAAGTAATGCCTTTGGAGCTGTCTAACTCAGATGTGTTAATGTACTTCAAAGCTTAGAGAACTCAGAAAATAAAATTACAACTTAAGTCTTTGCACAGAACCAATTGTTAATATACAATTCATTACTGTGAGTTTCTAACACATTTCTTTGCATGGTACTAAAGTGGTAATACTTCTTTTCTCTTCCAATTAACAGATATAATATTCAGAAATAATAAAAGAAATATGAGGCAATATCACTTTACCGTTCCATTTAGACGGTATGTGCTAATATAATTCTTGTGATAAACATGAACCTGTTCGTTTATCAAATCCCTAAGAAGATTATCTAAAGCAACTCCCATGTAATTACCATTCACCATCTGTTCCACCAGGGCCTCAGCTGATCTGCTGGCATCTTGCAGTTTTCTGTACTTTTCGGGCTTTTCTCGCTGGATGGCCTGCAGCATGACAGGAAAGGTGAGTATTTCAACAGGGGAATTTTGAACAAGAAAGTAATTAATCTCAGGGATGTCTTCTGATTTCTTGAGAGTTTTTAACCCATCATGTTGCCCTGACTGCCCCCTAGTTTGCAATGAAAGCAGCAGGCACCATAAACCACCAGGAAGGGAGTCAAAGTCAAAGTGAAGTACAGAAACTGAGAGTCAGAACACAAAAGAGCTGACAAATGACACATATCAGTATTTTACTTTCTTGTCTTCTCACATAAAAGACATAGAAAGTAAGAGATATTTGAAGCACAATATTTCAGAAAGAAAATACTAATTCAACAGAAATGCCTTTGGAAAAATAGATTTGGTAATTTTCATGGTAAAAGCAAAAACTGACCATTCTCACTAAATCACAGGGATTCATAGCATTCCACAGTATCAAACCCATATAAAATTTGACTGCTTATGTTACTATTTTGCTTGATAACAAAGTAACAACTGTAAAAAACCTGTAAAATAACAACTGTAAAATGCATATATAAGACCACGTGCAGCAGACACCCATATATGGACTATTAGGAAAAAGAGTTAACTGCAGATATAATACAGGCTTCTCATTATGTATTGTACTTAATACTATTGATTCACTTTTCTGTACACAAAAATTGCTCACTAATGTTCAGGCCAGCAAGTAAGGCCTAGAACAGTCAGCTGCTAAAATTAGAAGATATAGTAGGAATCTAAATTTAAATGTCATTTTGGGTCAGTAGAAATACTGGTGGAAAGTAAACTCATTTTAGATCTGAGAGCCCATCAATGCTGTATTGTAATTAAAACCATGAAGCCACTTCATTGATTTTAAACTAAATTAGTTGCATAATTTAGGTGCAATTTAGAAGCTCAAAGATGCAACAAGGGCCCACAGTCAAGTCTGATACCAAAAATAAAACAGACTGTACATCTCCCAGAGATCCTGACCAACACAGTGTCCCATAAATCAAGCCCTCCCTTTCCTGCAGCAGATACACACACACAAGAGGGTATGTGCCCCCAGATCCTACACAATGTACATGGAAACATAACACTTGGCTCTGGTTGCAGTTTCCCAGGTTGGCTGGCCCCACTGGGCTTCCCCATCACCATTTATTTCCACAGCAAAGGGAGATGCTGCCTGACTTCAAAAAGGTTCCTTAAACTGAAAAGAAAGCTCAAATAGGTGTCTAAGAATGCATTTAGTAAAATAACCTTATACAATTAAATTTGGAACTGCTATCTTTCAAATAGATTGTTACACCCATATGGAATGAACAAAACCACATCTGAATAAACTCTCTTAATAAAACAACTTTTAAAATGTGATGTTTAAAACATCTTCAGTTTTACCAGAAACAGCTCCCTGGAAGACTCTGTAGGTGAGGAGACAGAAACTTGTGTGAGAAATTTTCAATTAAATTCACACTTTTCCTCAACCTACCTACAACTGCTATTCGTTTGTGCATACAGAAATTGTTAAACAGCAGGCTTTCTAACAATATCTCCAAGATCCCTTTTAATACTGTAACTAAAACAACTTTGGAAAAATAGAATATATAAAGAAAATAAATTTAGAGAATAATGAAGTATTTTGTACTTGAAACATATCTTTAGCACATGACTAAATTACCATTGAAATATTATGAAGTTTAATCCCAATAAGTTACAGATGATTGTATGAATTATCTCTCATTTTTGTAGGTCAATAAAATCTGGTACCATTCCACAGAACAATTTAAATATTTCCCAAATTAAAAAAGTAAATTAACTCTCTGCAGAGTTCCAGAATCTCTTACAGAATCTTAAATAATAATACTCTGTCTATAATGCCAGGTATAATTAACATGAGAATAACTATTGAGAACTCAAAGGAATCTTTAAAACACTAAAATATACTGAAATTAATTCTACTCCGTCTGTAATACCAGGTGTGCAATTATCATGTGTATAACTGTAGTGAACAGAAATAAATAATAAAAAAAATCGTAAAATATGCTAAAACTTATCTTTTTAAAATATAAAAAATTACAAGACAAAAAAGCTTGTAGAAGTCAACCCTTCCCTGCCCAGCATATGCTATGTGTGCAGGAAAACATGGAGAAATATCCACCTCTGTCCTGAAAAATTCAAGTTCCCAGGTCCTGGTTGAAAATATAAGCACTATGTGTGGAGGCCTTAAATAAACATAAAAGATTTTGCACATATCAAACTTTCTGTCAGCTATTTTTCTCCATTAATTTTTATGTAATTGTCATATATTATGCAAATGAAGGTCTAACACTGGTTACAGGAGGACAAACACACAGAGGAAGGACGGTGATAACCAAACTCTTGGTCCCTCACACAGATAAATGGATGTGACATGGGGAGAAAGGAGGAAATTCACTCCAGTTACTCCAAACACCAACCACATCTTCCTGCCATTACACTCTGCCAAACCTGCAAATTGTGCCTTGGGCTTTTAAGATCCTGAGAAGAAATATTTCCATAGCCCTGTGTCAAGTGCCTAGAAATGAATGGAGCAGTCCTGGAAACACCTCTCATTTATCTCTTTGGCTCTGTTTTCTTCATTTTCTCCTTTTACTGAATGGGACCATACTCTTGATCCAGGTTCATTTATGGCACAAGTAGAATGGGACAATTTTAAAGGGATTTGTGAAGTTTTGAAACTTAAATTCTTTACATTTAATAGACACTTTTTGACAATAGTGGCTAAGCCACTTCAAAATATCAAAAATATATAACCTCTTCTCTGTTTTAAACTCTTTTTGCTTTCTGTTAAAGATTAAAAAAAAAAAAAACAAAAACCAAAAACCAAAACAAAACAAAACAAAAAAACTAAACAAAACAACAACAACAAACAAACAAACAAATAAAATCAACCCAAAACCCCCAAAAAATCCCAATATTAGAGGGAAAGGTTAACTTTACAGGCTTTTTTCCAAGCAGAGATTAATTCTCTGTTGGACTACTTTGCAATAGACAATGCAAATGCATTCTATCCCAGTTTTAATTGATTGAAAAACATTATAAATTCATCGTTAGCTACCCAAAGGCAAAGGGGCTATTTTTACAAATCTAAACATTTTATTTGACCTTGAGATTTTAGTTGGCAGTTAATGACTTCATAACCTAGAAAATACTGATGGCTGGAGAAATTTGGATGTTATTCATATATCAAATCAACATGCTTCTTTGAGAGCTCTGAGAAAGGAGGCAGGGTAGCAGCACTCCCTGACCTCCTGTGATGGTGACCCATCACCCCTGAGGGCAGAGATGCCAACATTATGATCACCACCCCCGACAGTGATTCAGCTCTCAAATATCCACGCCCAACAAAGCATGCCTGGAAAAGGTCACTAAAACAAAACAAGCATATGAGAATGGGGCTTCTGAGAATGCCAAGAGAACAAATTTAATTGTCTAGGATATCTGACATTTTCCCTTACGTGTGTTCCTTGTGTTTATCTTTGATCCTGAATTTCTAGGTGCTTCTTCTTGGCAAACTAAAACTCCTTTCATGGATTTTTATCTCCAGTTTCTTGTTGGACAGTCTCAAATCCAATTTACTAAGTAGGATTTACTACCTGAAATTGTGGAGGTTTGTTGCACTTGAACCTTCATATATTTGAACTTGCAATACTGAAAGCTCATTATAGCTTAGGAAAAACATAGAAGTCCTGAGCCATTCTTAGGTCTGATTTTAGTAAAATACACATGCTAAGTGCAGAATATTTATGGTGGGATGCAGTATAATAATATTTACTACATTAATACTTGGATGTCTCTATTATTTAGGAGTATGGCTGTTCAAGAATGAAACTTCTGTTCTTATGGCTTTGCAGTCTCCCTGCCCAGGTAAGGTAAATATCTTTCTTCTGTATCAGGGAAGGAATATAAATACTTTTCTTCTCCCCAGACATAGGAATGGACTTTTTGCACATATCTAATATATTCAAGCTACATGATACATCTGCCAAAGGCTAATTTCCTGCCAGGATCTGAAGCAGCTGGCTTAGCAAACAGAGTCACTGCATTTCATACAGCCTGCTCTTGGCTCTGTCTCCCCCAGGACTCCTCTGAGCTGGGACAGGAGCAAGCTTTTGCACTTTATGAATCACCAATGATGGCAAAAGAGATTTCCTTGTGGATTTCATTTCCAACATCTCTGTCCCTCTATGATGCAGCAGATGCACTTCCACTAAATCTTATGGAAGTGACCTCTCATCCATGAAAAATGATGGGCAGGAGCAAGCTGCCACAAGAAAAAAAAAAAAAAAAAAAAACAACAAAAATAACTAACAAAAATAACCCTAAAACTAGTAATCTGTCCCCAAAAGAACAGCAAAAAGGCTCTAGGACTCAGCACTATGGTAGGGAATAAAGGACAGTTCTGACACCAGCCAAGCACAGGTTCTGCAATAAAGCAATTTATGTTATCATATGGGCAAAAACTCCTAAATGATAAAGTAATGACAAAATAACCCCTAAATGATAAAGTAAGGGCAAGATGGTACTTCTGCCCACGTGTGTAGATGGTCACATGCATGCATGTATGAGTACAACACTGGGGTATGACTGGATGTCAGTGCACGTCCTGGTTTTGGCTGGGATACGGTGAATTCCTTCTTAGTAGCTGGGACAGTGCTGTGTTTTGGATTCATTAGCAGAATAATATTGACAGCACTCATGTTTTGCATTTTCTAAGTTGTGTCTACCCTCAGTCAAGAACTTTTTTTTTTGGTGTATCTCATGGTCTGCCGGTGATATTAAAAAAAAAAAAAAAAAGCTGGGAGGGAGTGCAGCCAGGGCAGGTGACTCAAACTGGCCAGGGGGATATTACACACCATAGCACAACATGTTCAATTTTCAACTTGGGAAGTTACCTGGAAGGGGACTTATTTGAGTTCAGGGAGGGATCAAGCAGGTGGTGAGCAATTGCATTGTGCATCACTTGCTTGTTATTTGTTGTTTTCTTTCTATTATCTGAATTATTATTTGCTATCATTATTATATTTTATTTAATTTCATTCAACTATTCTTATCTCAACCTACAAGCTTTACTTTTGCTGGTGGGGGAAATTGAGCAGGTGTGGTGCTTAGTTGCCAGCTGGGCTTAAAGCACAACAGGACAATAAAATCTATTTCAATTATCTCTCACATATGTTTTCCTTTCTGCATTTTATTCTCTTTTTATATGCCTTCTACAACTTTCCTAGAGATTGTATAATATGTTAAAACACACACAATCTTATTTTCCATTGATTTGAGGTTCACTTTGAGAGAACTAATAAATAAAAGCGTTAGCAAGCAGCAATGAAACTGTTTAAATCAATGAACTGAACAGTACTTTCTGCTTTGTCTCTCATTTTATGGATGGAGACAGAGACAAGAAAAGACAAGAAAAGTCAGGTCAGGACAAGTTTTAAGAGCTGGCATTCAGAAAAAATTGATATTTTTCTTTACTTTTTAAAAAAGTGTCTTCAAAGACTTGCGCTAACTGAAAACCATTCAACACACAATCCATGTAGCACTTGTCAAGTGCCATCTTTCAGAGTTCTCACTTTCAAATTAATACATGTAATAGAATGTTTTCTCCCTTACAGCAACTAGAAACTTCCAAATGTAACTCGATTTTCTCTATAAAACATTTATTTTAAAAGCAGTGGCACTCTGTGAAATTAAAACTGGTCTTGGTCCTTGAAAATATTTCCAATGTTAATGTCAATTTTTCTTATATCTATTTAAAATTACTGGTTTGTCTCAGATGACTCTTGATACAAAAAAGATCCTTTTCTGTACTACTCTACTGAAAAAAACTAGCTAGAAATTTGTTAACAATTAATTTATTAAATTTCCAAGAAGATCAAAGAAACATCTGGAATATCTCCCACTATCTTTAGTGTCTGGAATTCAAACTTTAAATGCTCATTGCACTGGTAAAACTCTACACATCTTTCTCCATTTATTTATGTGTTTTCACCAACTTAGATGAGACCTGGATAAATGTGGCAGGTGGTGGCCTCCCAGCCCCAGTGTTCTTCCTCTGCTCCAGCAAAGGCAAGGAGGACTTCCAGCAGGGACTAAAGGAGATCTGTGGGTCACCCACCTCCACCCCTTCCCTTGCAGCAATCACTACCTCCTCAAAAGCAAAGAGAGGAAAGAAGGAGGAAGGTGAACCATAGTTCCTGGATCCTTTCTTGCATTTACACAGTCTTAGACAATTAGAGGTAGAACCAATGGGAAACCTGACAGTGTGAGTAGCCTGAGTAATTTGTAGGTCAAGATGAGCTAATTTTCATCCTTGAAATAAATATGTTCCTCATAACGTGAATATATGAAGGGGTGATGAGGGTTTTTTTTTATTATTATTATTTCTTTCTTTTAAAATTTAGGTTGGAGCACTTGGAAAATTAACTGCATATCTATGAATGTGTAAGATGAATACTATTAATTCAGTGTGGAAGCATGTGAACCCATCAAATCTACTCTGTGTATTTGATCCAGTCTGCATATATATATATATTCATGTATATTTCACATAACATGAAGCTGTGGCATGAATTAATTCAATATATTCCACTGGAATGCATAATTTGCATAGTTAATTGATGTTAATTCATAACATTAATGACAATATAAATAACTAAAATTATTGCAAGAAACTTGGAATTTGACATGAAATTTAAAAATGTACATTTACAGGCATAAAATTCCATGTTACTCAATCTTATCATAGCTGACTTATGATGGAAAAGGAGAAAATGAGAAAAAACCAGCAGCAAATCTCAATTCAATACAGTAATTTTGTTTCATCTCTCTGTGTTCTGGGAGTATGTATCAACACAGGTTTTAATGATGGTCCATAACGTACAATGCTACTATCTGAGATATTTATAAAAAGCATCCCTTTCTCTTACTTGGAAAAGATGGGCATTGTTTCATTGATCTACAAAAAAAAATACGGAAGAAAATTTTTAACAGTTTAGTTTTCAAGCGGTAAATTCAGTAATTCAGTCTGTGACACAGACACACACAAACACAGCTACTTCTTAAGCAGTGCAGAATCATTCACTCTGGCAGGAAAGAACAGGTTTTGGTTCTGATATGGCACTACAATAGGGCAAAAAAACCCCAAACTAATAAAAGCCCTGTGGAAACTGGTGATTGTCATATATATTTTACAGCTCTGTAAAAGGAAATCAATATAGATTTTCTTTAGCATCCACTCCAGTGACACTTTTCACATTCTTCAGTTTATGCATGTATAACATCAAATTAAGCTGTCAGTATAGAATGATGTTGCATATTTAAGAAATTAAATATAGCTTTTGGTACAACTTTACCTAAAACTTTCATGGATCTAGAACACCTTAATTAAATATGAATATGTATGAACAAAAACATCAACAACAACCTATGTGTTCAGACAGCCTATGTGGTAATGTTGGTGCCAAAATCTGAAATGCACAGGAAACAGCGAACACTTCTAAATTCATCTTGGACAATCAATGCTTGTCAGTCTACATTTCAAATCATTTAAACGTGGACTCTGAAAGCACTTTGACAGGCTAATACAGGCTAAGAGACATGTATATGAGTAGTTTCTCCTACATTGACTCTTTCTCTGAGGTCTGAGAGGTTCCCCTCCTTCCGAAAGACGGCAAACTCGGGGCTCTGCAGCACTGCCTCGGAGCGGGTCATCCAGCTGTGCAGCTCTGTGGTGTCCGAGTCAAACCTGAGAGACAGGAAAGTGCAACAAGACCTTCAGCTTCCACAGTTTCTGAAAACAGGACTGGCAGCAAACATGGTTGTTTAAACAAGTGAATAAACAGCAATTTCTGTCAGCAAAACACAGTTTTACACTCCCATATCTCATCAGAGAGTTCATAAAACTATTCACTCCATCATTTAGAAACACAGAAATACTTTCTCATTTTTAAGACCTGATTTGACAGCTGAACAGATGTAATAATTTTCACAGTAAGCATTCTAATTTTTCAAGCTAATATTTTTAGAAGATATGAAACAAATGTCTATCAGTGAAGAAAGAGTACCACAAGTCCTGTTGGCTGAG
Organism: Argya squamiceps; assembly: GCA_037834095.1. Lineage (NCBI taxonomy): Eukaryota > Metazoa > Chordata > Aves > Passeriformes > Leiothrichidae > Argya > Argya squamiceps. The sequence goes on from JBBMKD010000001.1 coordinate 105,637,029, forward strand.
CTGAGGATGTAAGGCCTATCTGACTGACCAAATGCAGCCTTCAAACCTGTGAGATAGCTGTCCCAGCTTGTGATAATATTATGAAGGAAATTCAAGCAGAAAATTTGATGAAAGAAGCTTTTTCTGATTAGCTCAAATTTGTTGTAGAATGTAATCACTAATCAACAAGTAAAGTATAATTTTTCCCAGTTAAAGCTTTAAAAACCAAAATTAAGATCCCCACTCTCTGCACTTAATTTATAACTAGTTTTTACCCTGCAGCCCTCTGTCGGAATTCTGGAGGCTGAGAATTTCCAGCTTTCTGTGCTACAAGGCATTGGCCCACAAGCAAGCATTACATTTGACCTGAGGCCGTGGAACAGGCTCCTGAAATTGAGTGATAGCACTGGGGTTGTGGGTGTGTAGTTTGAATAGCATTGTATGATATCAAAGGTTGCAAAACTTAGGATTTAAGGTTTTGGTATATAGTAATACATAAGGAGCGAGATGGATTTTGGGTGTTGGCTAAGTTGTTCTTTCACCTTCTTCTTCACAGGTTTTGGGTGGTTTTTGTAACTGGATGGAAAGGTCTGCATTGCGGACCACAGGTGGTTAGTTATTGGGTTTAAAGTATAAATAATATAGGCGTCATCTCGTTATTGGATAATTAGTGCTTAAAAGACCTTGGAAAGAGTTAGAGACAGAGACATTTTCTACCTTGTCAGGTAGAACTCTCAATTTGTGAGACTGTACTTTAGATAAGAATTAATAAACAACTGAGTCCGAACATGAAAAACTGAGTCTCCTGTGCATTAATCCTGGCTCTAACAAGAAGAAAAGAAGATAAAAACCTCACAGACCTCTTTACTACATTCTAGATTCTTTCATCAACTCCTTTAAAACTGATCCTAATTTGTGTTAACCAGTATTCAAGTAATGTCTCAAAATGCAGATATTTAAATTATTAACGTCTAGAAATTTCAAATTGTGATTCAGTATCAACTGTAGTTTTTAAAACAAAAAGCTTCAGACAATATTTTTTCTCAGTTGTGCTAATCTCTCTGATTACATTTCTTTATTGCACTGTATGTTCTAATATTTATATCCCTTTTGCAGCTGTCTTTCCTTCTGCAGTGAACACAATAGAGCAGAAAGACCTGGGGAAAAAAAAACCCCAAGCTGTATCTTTCAGTTTTTCTTTGTGACTATAGGTTATATTGTTTGCATACAACTGAAAACCTACTAAAACCAGTAACTTGAACAACAACTATACCCCTGGAAGAAATAAATTATTTTATAAAAATATACTTAATTTATACAAAGATTTATACTTCTAAAATACAAGGATGTAAGGTAAAAATCTGGGCTACATAAATCTACATATACAGAAACAAAAAATGAATACAAGAAGGAGTTCCATGCTTGAGCTAATATTTATGCTTCCCTTTTTTTCCTTCTCCACTGCAATTTTTTGTATCCATAAATAACGAAAGCAAAAGAAAAAGAATCACACAGAGCCCTAATCTCAGTCCAATATTCTACATTCAAATTATAAACTCTTAGGAATAATTTTGATAAAAAATTTCCTGATAATACTAACTGGATACTCATTCAAGGAGAAAAAATGTGACTTTGAAGTAATGGAAGGTTCAGAAAATTCCATTTTATAAGGAACTACAGATTCTGAGGCAAAACACAAAATAAAATTCCCAGATGGTTCAAGGAATGTCTGTGTTGGTAACACATTCTAATCCCTTAACACCAACTCCACAGTCAGTTGAGAGCTTCCTACTTCAGATTTATGTCTGATCATTAAATCAACTGCAATTCTTGAAATAAAATGTTATCCTCTCTTCTACAAATAATAACTGCATATTTGATGATCATAGAACACCAGACATCTGATAGCAATGAAGGTTACCAGTCCCTGAGTACTAAAGTTCCTTGACTTCAGGTAAAATTGTATGAGTTTTGGCATTTGTTCCATTCTGAAGCTGCAGGCAAGTAGAATTAGTGAGACCAACTCTCTGAAAAATAGTCTGGTCTTACCCTGGTACAGGATGAAAATGGACAGAAAAATCTTTATCAGAGTTCAATTCTTAAAAAAAAAAAAAAAAAGTATTTAGCCCTTGCCTCTGCAACATCTGGAAGAGGAATGGGATAGTTTTGACAGTAAAACAAAATAATTAGGAACAAGAGCCATCAGATGGTGGCCAGTGTTAGACACAGATCTGTAAGGTCCCTTCCAACTGAAAGCATTCTATAATATGATACGATTCTCTGATATGACAAAGTTGATATCATGTGACAGACTGCTCTGTCACTTGCACTTTCTTCTGGAGATTAATAAAATTTCAAAAACAAAGCCTCCTGTTCAAAAAATGGAGAGGAGGGCAGAAAAAAACTAAAATAAACAGAAGTCTAAGTAGCTTTTTTTAGTAATAAATATCTTTAAGATAAATTTAAGATTCAGGATTTTAAGATTTAAGACTAAGATTTTACCAAGTGAGACAAAAAAAAATCACTCTGTCATGTTCCTCTTGTGTAAACGACGAAACACTGTTAGAAATGCCTTTTAATCATTCTGCTTTAGTGATTGAATACTTCCTTTCTGAGCACAGCTGCAGGTAGGAATTATATTAGCTCTAGATTGATATCAAAGTATAAATAGAGTCTTTAAATCTCCTTGGAACAAGAATACTTTAGACATAAGATAGTGCAAGACTGCCTTTCTGTCCCAACAAAATTCAGCTCAGGTAGAATTTGTAAAAAGAGGTCAATGGAAGATACGATACCAAAAGTCACTTGAAAATTTACTCTAAATAACTTGTGATTTAACAAGTACATTGGCACACTCCCCACCTAAAAATTCCATTTGACAAAGAGGATTTATTCTTCATATTTTCTTTTCCACCTAGTTTTTAATTCTGCTGTTCTACAAGAGAAATACTATTTTTACTGGTCCCACAGCCCTTTCTTTACATGCCAGTACATGTCAGCTGAGTTCAAGTGGAGACTTGTTTGTATTGCAAAATATAAACAGATTAACTCTTGTTACTCTGTGATTTCCATAAGTTTTTTTTATTAGGGGATTTTTAGTAGGACAAGAGTCTACTGCGCTGGTGGGTATTTGGGTTGCAAATTCCATGCAGAGAAAGAGAAAAATGTGAAGCAATTAAGTTTTGAAATGTCTCGAAGGTGAGGTTTATCATGTATTTAATAAAGAAAAGGAAAGCCAGAACAAGGAGTCAATTTTGAACAAATACATGGTGATCTAGTAAGAAACTTTGGAATGGAGATCTGAAGTGGACATATGGTTAGGATGATCCAGAAAATAAATTTGTGGAGAATGTTCCACAAAAATGTGACCAGCGTAGATTAAAAATATTAAGATGTTTTTTAAATATGCTTTGAGTAAATAGATATACAAACAAATTCAGTATTGAACAAGTTCACACAGGAACACAAGGTGTGAAGTACCTTCCTGTCATGTGGCCAGCATAGTACATAATCTTTTCTATAAACTGAATGAATTTCATCTAAACTACATTACTGTGCTACTGCTACCATGGGCAGACAGTGGTTTCAGTACTTTATTCTTTTAAAAGACAGAAACTGCTTGACAATTTCCTTTGCTTACCCATTTCCATCCTTCCCCAAACAAAAATCACAGTGGGCCTGTGACCACTGCGAATGTTGGGTAGACATAAAACCATTTGCCTACACATTGAGTTGGTAGGGAATGATACAACTTTGATCCAAGAACCACTTTACTGAATTATTTAATTTCCATGTCTGGACTGAAATCCCCAGCTCGCCTGAGGTCTTTCTCAGCTTGTAGCTCTTCACTGGCTAGAACATATCAAAGAACAACTTGACAGCACATGCTGCCCATTGGAAGAATTATTCTGATCTATTTCCCTGCTGTCTCTCTTCCTCCTCTGTATTTGTAGTTGATGAGCCATTAGTTGACAAATAGAGTTGTCAACCGCCAATTTATCCAAAAATATATTTTTAACTTCCTATTGTTTTAGGTTTAGTTGTCAAATAATTTTATTTCTTTTTGGAATGACACTTTGAGCCTCCCTCTGCATTTGTGATACTATTAAGTTTAGCCTCATCAATATTATGAGCAGTGCATTTCTGTAATACATACCAAGGCATGAAAGGAAATACAAAATCAATTCCAAATGTGTATCTTCAACAGAAACTTCACCAGAACCATTAGGTACAGAGCACTTTTAAACCAAATCATCACAGCCTGCAGCAAGTGCTGACTGGTACCACTCCAATAATATTTCAGATAATTTGAGTTGCTAAATGTGAAGAATATAAATTCTGTTTATTTGTCACTAATCCATTTCTGACCTCACCACAAGGATAAAGAAGAAATGCTCAGTAAGCACTAAGAAGTGCCCATGTATACAAACCTCAACATACCCATTCTTCTTACAATCCAAATGAAAATGTTCATTAATTATTCCCCCTCTAAACAACAGAAAACTATTCTCGGGTGTCTCAGTCACCTTTTCCTTTCTAATTGGGTACAGACACACTGAAATCAAAAACCATCAAGAAAACTGAAGACATGACTTTCTTCTCTTTGAATTTGTTACCTACCATTAGATAACAATGCCAGAGCACAAGCTGCATTTCTGCAAAAGAATAAGGGTCAGAAAACCCAACGGAGGAGCTGTAAAACAATTACCATTTAGTCCTGACTAACATAATTCATTGCACAGAAATGGGATATATGAAACAATAGCTGTCAAAAAGACCACTATAAAGTCACTATAATTTTTTCTTTGATTTTTTTTTTTACAAAAATCAAAAATTTTCTAAATAATGAAGGTTTGGATTCCCAAATATAACATTTTTTTTAAAAGTGTTAGGCTTCTCTTTTTTCAAAAAGTTCATTTAACACTTGTTAAATGAAAAAAAAACACTAGATGGAGCAACTATCCTGTTTTAACACACCTTGCTCTTCAAAGGGCATTGAGTCTCTTTCAAATCTTTAGATTAACATTATACCAATAATAATATTATGACAAGTAGACTTTCCCTGGAAACCTTAGGAAGCATGTAAAAATATTTACCAAATTCCAAAAAAGGTATCTTGGGTTGCTATTGAAACATATTAATATTACAAATATATTTCAATTAAATATTAACCAGCTCTTACTTGTCTGCTATTTAAAAACTTAGCATGAACAGAGTAGTTTTCATATTTTTCTATGATATGAAACTGACCTGTTTTTCCCAGAATATGTAAATACCATGAAAATAAATGTTATCTTGCATCCCTTTCTCCCATTTAGAGGTTTTAAAAATACTATAACCTTAGCTGTTTTACATTTATCTCTAGCCCTAATGCCTAATACATACTTTTCAAGCTCTTATTATACAGCTCCAAGTATTTTATCTTTCTCAGTTTCAAATTGATTCCTGTGGGAAAAGGAGCTTTTCTTTGACTAGTAACAGAACTTAACTCACCTGAGTTATTCTGACATTTTGAAGCATTAGTCCTGAAGCAGTTTTAGATTTTGGGGGAGGCAGAATGGAGGGAAAAGAAATAAGAAAAAAAAAATTCTGGTTCCTATCTCTGCTTTCATCCACTAATGGCAAAAACTTGCTTTAAGAAGCAAGAAAAAACCAACCGCTTCCTTCCCATGCATTTGTGTCACAGGAAATAAAAGCAATGGAAACGTGACATTCAGTTCTGTGGATGTTATTGGTCCACAAGTCAAATTGCTTCTTCTTAATTTATTCAAATTTAAATTTTGCTTAAATAAAAATTTTTATACTTTCAATCTTGATAAAACACTTGGCATGCTAGAAAGTTTGATAATTAGGAACAAGAGCTATCAGATGGTGGCTCAATCTTAGCTGTCCATTTTTTTTTCTCCTTGGCTTAGTAACTGGAAGCTGTGCTCTTACACAGTACACCAATACAATATTCACTGAGTACCCAAACTACTCTTCCTTCCATTAGTATCTAGTAGCTAAAATATGTCGTTCACAGAGAAGCAAATCTGAAGCACAAATCTTTCCAAACCTGTGGCAATGGGGCCTGAATCTATTTCATACTCCTTTACAGAAACAACAGCAACTGAAATCTGAGAACAGATGAAAGAAACTGGCAAAACTGGGAAGCATTATTCACCACCTCCAAAAAGCCTCAACCCCCAATGTGTCTTTCCCTCCCAGGCCTAAAAATACCAAGCAACAGTGTGTTGTACTGTGACTGCAGAAAGCAGCCAACACGGTCAGGTTATTCACCTTTGGAAGGTTCTGAAGAGCCTTCAGTAACTGCCAGGGGTTCTTTATCAAACCAAAACTGAAGAGTACATAGCCATCAACTATTAGTCATTAAGTGCTCAGGGAAAATTCTGGTTGTAAAATCACACAATATATAATGATGTAGGAGAGGTAGGTTGAGAACCCCCATTCTTTTAATTTATTTTAAAAAAATCAAAAGGCATGCAGCACTATGGGCTTTGTTTATCCTTGGGCGCAGCTACAACTGAATACCAACAAAAAACCCTGAGAGATCTTGTGGCTAACACTGCACCCAGAAAATAAATGACTGGCTGTTTGGGAATACAGGGCTTTTTCTCCTATCAAAAAAAAGCATTGATCAAAAAGGTGTCTAGTCACCAGTGAACAAAGATATTTTAACCGAGCACCCAAATTTTTAGAAGAGCTTTCTTCTTCCATTATTTTGTTGATATCTAGTATAAACTTGTATTTTCTTGTCTTTGAGAAAGAAAACAGCATACTATAAATTGTGTTAGTTTCCAAGATTGCATTTTTACATATTCATTAGAAACCGTCACAAAAACTGTTATTCTAAGCTGAAACTTCTTCCCCAAAGTTTTCTCTCAAAGTGTTTTTCTGAAGCTATTTATTGACTGGTCCTCCCACTGCAGAACACCCGCTTGGACTTTCTAGAGACTAAAGGTACATAAAATGTGGGGTTTGATGTTTTCTCTGTTCAGTTAGAAATGCCAAAAAGATTATCTGAATAGAGAAACACTGCCTCCAGATAATATAACCATCATTCATCCTGCTGCACAGCTGTGGACATTTCCAACACTCACTTTGCACATTCCCAAAATGTAGGTCTGCACACAGGAATAACAGTCACACAGGACTAGTTCTCATGTGCTGGTGCAATTGCATTGTTAAAACAAATCCAGTAATTTATTAATTAAAATTAAACAAAAAAATAGAACATATTATAGTGCATTAAACAATCAACTCCATTTTTCCTTCCGAAAGTCAGATTTCTCTCCGAGCAGATCAAAATAAAAGTACAACTTGTGCAGAAATTAAAATGACTCTGATTTTAAATATCTAAAAGGAATCACAACTTACTCAATTATCTAAAGTCGTCCCAGGCAAAGACTGAGAACTACAGAGTGTTCCATCTTGACTCTTATCCAAAAGTTAAACAGAAATTATATGGTGAATGCACTTATTTTAGATAGCTTTAAAACAAATCAGAAAGCCTTGAAACCTAGTATGCATAGTAAAATATCATTAACAGTCTGTAAATTTGGTAGCAGATCTACCAGTAATGCATCTGAAAGCAATCCTAGTCTCAAAGATGATAATACATCCTACCTTCCGTACAAGGACCAATCAGGTTTATATATAAACTTGTTAGTTGCAGTGCTTCAGACAGACATCAGCTAAAGCACTGTAGTAACACATAATTATCAGTTTCTATAAACCAAGGTAGTTTGGAACAAAAAACAATTCCCATAATCCAGCTAATTCCTGCCCTCAGGCAGTCTCCTTGCATGATGAGTATGAAGTCTGTATTCTGCTGCACCCTGCCAAGTTTACTTTCAGTATTAAGGCAAATTAAAAGAATATGAGCAAGCAGGAAAATGCATGCTAACAGTAAATATATAGTAGTTGGAACTTCTATACCAATTAGTCTCCAGTTTTATAATAGTGCATACAGCAACAATTTTCTTTAAGAATTAAAAATACAGGTTTTAAAAAATCAGCCCACTTCACTGAGTTTTAATTAAGATCATGCTTTCTTTTCTAACAGTAGTCTTACACTTCACTTCCTTATGAAGTGAGACTTTCCTAAAACATTCAGTTTCGAAAAAAAACTGTAAAAAGTTTTTAAATACCAATTATTGAACTATTTCAGAACTGCAGGGAAATTTTCATTCTTAATTTTTCAATTTCAAAATAAAGCAGATAAATATTTCATGATAGGGACCAAGCTACACTAAAGGTTTACTGTCATATATAAGCCAACAGGGCCTCAATCCTATTTCACATCTTTGCACATCACTAATGAAACATTAACAGGAGAGCTAAGACTTATAATTCCTGATAAGTAACAACACTGCCATCTAAAAATTCCTTCAACAAATTCAGGAATTGCAACTCTGTAGACAGTCATTGCTCTGCATTGTTTTGAGTGCTTGGGAACATATTAGCAAAATATAGCAATAATATGAGTAAACTCTCACTTATGATTTAATGGTAACCTAGGATATGGGAAAAAACAGACTCCAAATGAGGACTTTGGACATAGATAAAATTCTTTCAAATTTAGCTCACAAACTTATTTAAACCATGCAGTTTCCACAGACATAGTTATCCAATTTAACAAAATGGGGGAGAACCACTCTTACATCACATATAGAGTATTCCTAAATAATGATGCTAAATGAGAAACCTTACTTTTAGAATGCTTAAACACAGGTATGATGCCTATGTATAAAAAATACCTATTACTTCAATAACATAAAACTTCAATTAAAAAGAAATCAGATTTCTCCTGTTCTTGCTACATTTCATTCTTCTTAATAAGTGAAACATTATTTTACAAGAAAATAATTGTCCTGGTAAACACATTGAACTAAACAAAGATATTGTCTATAGAAATGAGCCACTGAATGCAGTTTCACATCCTTTTCAGTCCTCAAATCTATTACCTTGGAATTCATGTTTAAGTGAATATCAAAAAACATTTCCAAAACAAACATTACAATGAATATTTGAAATCTACCTTCTTAGCGCCTCATTTAAAAACTTAGTGCTTGAGCCAATTCTGCCTAAACACATCGGAATGTTTTCTCCTGACTTTAGTGTTTAGCATCAGTTTCAAATCCCTTGTCACTTGTAGTTGAGTTACACATGAAAAAACCCTGAAAGTAATAGTAATGCATGTTTCACCAAATATTAACTGCCAGTGCAGAACTATTTATAAAGTTCTTCTTAAAGAACACAAAAATCTTAGAATTAATGGAATGCTTGCCCATCACATTTGAAGACCCTGGTCATGTGGGATCCTCATGAATGCCATACATAAGGACTTTAACTGACTGTAATTACTATGCAATAGTATTGATGCAATCATTAACATCCTATACTGCTAAATAGGTGTAATAGAAGCACAATATAATCCATAACCCATGCTGAGTGGAGAAAGATAATAACCAGCTGGTACCCTACTAGAGAACAGAAATATAATTTTAAGCTCAAAACAGCATACAGAGAAACATTGCAGTCAAACAACTATTTTTGCATTTTTGTCCAGACTCTATCAGTATTCTCTCTCTGTCTCTTGATGATTCTCACCTCTTCCTAATTTCTGAATCCACAAGGAGCTGCCTTTTTTTGTGAGGTGGAGGTGGTGGGAGTTCCTCTTTAGCATGCTTAACCAGGATTTGCTCTCTTGTGGTCACCATAGTTACAGTTTCCATTACAGTTGTCTGTGTTAGAGATGTCTGAGTGGTAGTGACAGCCTGCGAAATCTGTGAGAAGTACAAAAACAGAGGTCACACATTATTTGAAAGACTTCAGTAAAGATTGTTTGGAGGAGCAATAGAAAATAATGAGAAACTGCTCTCATCTGACCATAGGCTGACCTTCAGAAAAAAACATTATATGCAACTCGAGCTAGATTGTTTTATCTGACTCACGCTGTGTGAATAAGATATCTGCAAAAGCCAGTATCAAAATCAGGAAGGATCCTAATGAACTTATAGCTCCCTGTAATGCATGCTGAATCAAGAAAAGAAATTAATGGAATTTTACAATGGAATTGAATGACAGCAAATAATAAAATATTATTATTACTAAATATTCATTTCAGACTGCTCCCAGTCTGAAAATTTGCTCCTTGAGAGATTATAAAGGCATTAAAATGGCACTAAATTACCAATTATTTGTCTTACCATTTATAGAAATTGTCAAATAGAATGTAATTAACTATAACATACTTGCATGAAAGGGCAGTTAATTTTCTGGCTGGAAATCTTAAATTAGAACATACGCTCTAGAAGGCAAATAATTTTGTATCAGTTTTTATTCCATAATTAAAAGGAAAAATACTTAGGGGTCACACCATTACTAATACCCATGGTATGTAATATTGTAAACACTACCTATCTAATGCATTAAGCTTTGCTCCAGTAATAAGACAAAAAACCCTTTGTATAGCTCAGGTGCATTAAAAAAAGAATTATGAGAAATATTTTTTGCTAATATTTGTTTGTACACTGCTTGTGCATGTACTGCTTGTTCATACTCTCCATATAACATTTCCCAACTCAAATGTGGGCAGATGTTCTTAAATCCCTTAACTCATGAGAAATAGGCCACTTCTTTTTTTGCTTCTGTCAGATGATGGCTCATTTGTCAAAATGCTCTAGTTACAGCTCCAATGACCACCTCACAGTTTAAGGGCAGTGAAATGGAAAATAAAAGAAAAAAACTTATACCAGGAATAGAAAAAGTTGTGCACTGAAAAGATCTGCTTCTTTGCTTTTGCTAATATGTGAGAATTAGAGTTTCCAATTTAACAACAGCAATGCCAGTACCTAGAAGTCCATGAAACTATAAATACATTCATAAATTATCTATTACTTCTTGCTAAACTCAGTAAGAGAATTGAGCCAGCTTACTTATTGAGACGTAAGTGCTTCCACAAAAAATGAAGAGGCAACCAGGTCTAACACCGTTCCCACAATGCTTTCTTGCATTGACAAAGAAAAATAGAATGACAAGGAAAGGGGAACACTGTTAGCAAGCAGCCTCTTCCCAGCAGCCAATATCAGTAAAACCAAGAAACCTGAAAAAATACCCCAACAAACTCCCACCAGCTCTGCTGAATTCTACACATTTTCTTCTAGGCAAAAGTCTTCCTGCTCTTTGTCCAGGCTGACAGTGGAGGTGATGAGTAGGGAAGGGCTTTACCACTGTAAACTGTCAGCATTTCCTACATAGAGCAGTTAACCTAATGCTGTGCTCCCACCTCCAGAAACAGGCAGTGGTCTAGGTTTTAGAGCAGACTCTGGACCACTAAGAAGACTAAAAAATTTGGATTCAGAGCAGATTTTTAAAAACATATATGGATCAAACATGTCAATTGAATAAGCTGCTTGTGACCTGCAGGGATTTAGGTAACATATGAACTACAAAATTCTTTGAAAGAGAAAAACATCCAGTTGACTTTTTAATCACTAAAATGTTATGTACTAACATTCTTGTTTTAGTTCTCTCAACAAGATGTATTGATTTTGAATTTTTTTTCTACAGAATTCATGACAATATTAAGTCAGCATTTCCATACATTTTTACTGAAACTCTATAGCATTCTGCTCCATTTTATTGTAATTAATTAGAAGGCAGAAGGAAAAGCAAGTTAAAGCTTCTGATGTCTATGGTTCCATGACATTTGAGGATAGAACCTGATGTTATCTCTTCCTGAGCTGACAACACATATGAACAGAAAGAATTTCTTGCCTATTATATAATTTTGGGTTCAGTCTCTCTGTCTCTCATTCCTCTTCCCATAAAATTCTTATTACACTCTTTTCTTATCCAAAAATCAATGGTAGGATGATGTTTCAGACACCCAGGGTCATATCCTGCCATGTTTTTATTTGCTAATCAATACTAGGGCAGAGTTTCCAGTGAAGAAGGTGTAACACAGAATAACCACAGCTAGGGCACTGTAGGAATCATCTGCAGCATAATACCAATTACAGGAGTAGCAGCTTCAGCTGGAGATGGGGAACTGCATTTCCAGAGCTGGCAGTGCAATCACTGCTCAGAACAGTCAGGCATGATGTTGTGGGGGGTAATGATTTGGATGTGAAAACAGTAAAAAAGTATTTGTTATGCTTAATCAACAAGAGTGCAGGTTAAATACTATGTGCTTCAAAAGGAGAATGGAGATGTGGATTTGAAGTTCATAATTATTCTAATTAGAGACAGGGTAAGACTAAAAGGTAGATTGCAGCCTTACTGTGCAAGATGAAGCAGCTTCACATTTAAACTGCATACACTTTAACATGCAAAGGACAATCATTAAAAAATATTAGGAATTAGAAAAACAAAGAAGTCTTTTAGAAAAAATTAGGAAAAAAACCACTTTTATTGGCTTACCTGGTAAAAAAAAAACCAGAAGGAAGAAAAAAGAAACAAACAAACACAAAAAAACCCCAAAACGTCCCAACCAAACAAAAAATGAAAAACAAATCCCCCAAAACCAAACAAAACCAAACAAAAAAAACCCCCACAAAACAAAGAGATAAAAAAAACCCCCACAAAAACATAAAAAAAAATCTGAACACCTTTTAGTCACCAAAGTAGTGCATCTAATGTATTATTCAAAGACAGTGCAAATAATAATTCTATATTTTCTTCATCTCTCTCAGACCCTGAATAGCAAATGTGGTTCTGAGAAGGGGCAATACAGACTAGGGCTTTTACCCACTAGGAAATCATATGGAAAGGGCTAAGGTGACTCACAAGGCTGCACATTTAAAGGCTTTCAAAATACAATGCTTGGCAGCAGTATCACATCAAGCCCATCTTTGAAACATGTTAAAACTCATCTCTTTCCCAAGCAGACAAATTCAAATCTTTTTTATCATCTATAGGCAAACATATGTACAATGTGTGCACAGCACTTCAGTAGTTTTATGGCATTTTATTTCTCATTTATACAGCAGCCTTCCTTTAATGCCAACATTTATTACTGTCTTTGGAAGTGCCCTCTGTCCTGATAAACTCATAATTTTCCTTTACACTCACTTTTGGAGCTGTCATCTGTTCTTTGATGAAATTTATCTCTGTGAGTGGGGAAGTTTGGATGAGGAATGGTGTTTTCTTTAGTTTGGAAAGATTTTCAGTACAATTTAGTGGAGCATAATGAACTCAGCAAAGCTGGGTTTGGAGTTTCTGGAAGTTCCACATTGAACCTAAGCAAGCTGTCCTTGTCCTTGATTCCACTGTGTGGCCAGTGAAGGAAAGCTGACATTTTCATTATGAGGACAAAATGCTTTTTAGATTTCTCTCTCTCACACACCCTTGCCATCCAGTCATTTGTAGCAGGAGCTCCAGCTATGTGTTCTGATTAGATGCTTGAATCAAGAGCAATTAATTCAGCCAAATGTGGGAGAGCTCACATTCTACTTTCTGCACTTTTCCTTTGGGATTTATAACTACTTTATATGTCTAGTTGGAGAATCATCTTTGAACTGAGCCTGAGGTTGTCTCTTCCATTTAATTTCTTATTTTTGCTAACAAGTTAATCATTTGGCGACACTTTATTAAGAAGGGAAATAACTAAGGACAAAAATGCAATTATGAGGGCCTTATGAAAATTATTAATCATAGAATCCTGTAGGTTGGAAAAGACATTTAAAAACATTGAGTTTAACTACTGACCTAGCTCTGCCAAGTCCACCACTAAACCATGTAAAGCTAATTTTGAAGGCAGTATCTAAACTCGATGAATAAAACATACATTTTCTGATAGATTTCAGTGGAAAATATTCTATTTTTCACCCTCCTCAAAGTCTCCTCCTCCACAGTTCATGATTAAAGAACAGAGTGAGACCTTGCAGTTTCTTCTTGCAGTGTAAACACATAAATGAGCTCTGCAATGAATACATGTAAAAACCTCACTGCAATTATCTCCCCTGCCTAGACAGAAACCCATGGTGACAAGAGCACCATCAGTATTTCACAGAAGATACCTCTGAACAGTGTAACAGTGCCTTAGGAACAGGTCCTTCAGCCAGGCCTAACTGTGCCATGTTTCCAGAAAGTGAAGCAGCATTCCCATGACAGCACATCACTTCTATCCCAAGCAGAGCAACTTCTCCTTGGAGGAAAAGTTATCCATTGAAGCGTTCTGCTGTCATAGGACTGTTTTGGGAATCCAAAGTATCTCCCAGTTGTGCTGATCTATGCTGACAGACTCAGGACTGCTCACTTCATTTTCTGTAATCTAAGTTCCATTGTCAAAACTAGTAACTGCATTTAGAGGCCATCACCAATCTGAACAGGACTTGAAAAAAGAAAAAATTGGAGTGACTAACTAACTTCCTCAAATCATGTGACCCTAGCCATGCCTAAATTCAAAAATTAATCTCTGGAATTTTCCTCTGCTTTGAAACAGGAGTTTTTCTACAGCAAATATACTGTAATCAAAACTTATTTCCAACTCCTAAACGCTGTGTTCACAATATGGTTTTGCTTTCTAAATGAAATTGTGCCTTCCCCCATTTTCTTCCTTTATATTCTTCCAAACTGATTTTTCCAACTTCAGCTGCCTTTTCTATCACAGAGCAAACAAATATTAAGGTACGAGTTGAAAGCAAGGTTACTAAGAGGGATTCAGAACACTACATGAAGTATAGCAGCTTTTCTTTAATTACTCAATAATAATTTGGTAGATGTATTGCTAGAGAGCAATAAAAAAGGGCAGCATGCTCAGGGAATTTAATCAAACTGACCAGAACTGTGACAGACCTGTATGGACAGGACAGAGGTACCTGCTGTAAGATTCTGCCCTGTGCTGTCAATTAAAAAGCCTTAATATTCATTTACATTTTACCAGTCATACGGTGACAGCTCAAAAAATAATGCAGTATTAGTGAGATAATGGAAAAAGGGAAGCAGGTTTGGGTTTAAAGAAAGAGATGCTAACAAGTTGTCTAGGTAAAATAATTGGATACGGGTTTGGGTACTACACCAGAGCGCTGAATTTTGTTACCTGGTTTAAAACCTCAATTTCTTTTTTTAACATATTACAGTTAACATAAAGTGGTCAAAATAACAGCAGGTTATATTTTCTCATTGGCACATTGGTTACAGTTATAGATTGATTTCTTTATTTTTCCAAGAAATTTCTCTTTTTTGTAGCCTCTCTTTTTAATCTGCAAATCAGCATATCATATGCAGAAATAAAATAGCAATCAATTATAAACTTTCAGTGTTGAAAAAACATAATTTCACTTTAACTAGCAGACAGTTCTTGCACTGATTTCAGACTATGTCCTATTTCAAAGAGACAGCTATGAAAAAGTGTGTTATTATAGGTTAAAAATAAATTAACTGGAAAGGTATTTTCATTATGGTTTGTATCATCCCTGAAAACATAGTTAACAACCCAAGAAAGCAATCAACACTATAAGGAGAGATTAAAAACTAAAGAGATAAATAAAATTCTGGACAAGTTATATTACAGTTGTATTATGCTGTCTTAAAAATAAAATATGTCTTAAGCAATCATGCAGGGGAAAAAATTAAAACAAGATGACGAACAGCACCAAGACTACCTCAAACATTTGGCTGTCAAAAGATCTGATTGTCACAAACTGATAAAACTGTTATTTACAAACCTGTTTAGAATTGCTCTCCACCTTCTGCACGAGGCTTTCCCAGCGCTGGGCAAAATTTTCAAGACGACTTTCCAGCTTTTGAGCCACTGCTTTATTTTTCACAGCTACAAGGAGATCTTGGCTGAGCATCTTCAGCTTACTCATCATTTGCCTTTTCATTTCTAGATCTCCTTTTAGGATCTGTTAAACAAAGTAACAGAAGGAAGAACACACATTCATCCAAAAAAAAAAACAAAAACACCAAAACCCAAACCAAAACACCCACAAAAAAAAGAAAATCCATAAACTTAGAAGAAAAATCATAAGGAAAACATCGGGAAGAGTTGAAAATGGGTAAGGGCTCCTATAATTCCATTATGTTGTTTCCATAAAAACTGTTGGTAGAGCTTACATGGCAACATAATATGGCAGGTGGAGCAACTCCAAATGTCACAGCAGGCTTCAGGTGATGACATGAATCAAAAAGCTAACAGTTGTGTTACAGGAATAACCTTATAACTTCACTAATGTTAACAACTATAACAACATATAAAACAATCTTTCTTTAAAGTTTCAATGTACTTCATTATACATTGCACATTGAAAAAAAGTTTCCTAGAAAAGAAATATTTGATCCCAAATGAGGATTAAAACATACAAAGAAACAAACACCAAACAAATAACCTAAACAAATGAAAAATCAAAAACACACTGTGTCAAGGGACCTTGAAACTCCTGAGATCTGTACATGAAACCTGCCTATGAAACAGGCTATTCACAGATCCAAGGGTCATCCATAGCTCCAGTTTTACCTGGGTTTACTTTTTAAAGCCTTGTTGATTTCCATTCCTTAAACATTCATTCTCTACATCCTAATCCTGCTAACTATGGCCAAAAACTTTCTATGCAGCTGTGGATTGCATTCTAATCCCCAAGAGATGAAAGGGATAATCAAACAAGTGGTTAAACAATGGAATTTAGTCTGCATATACTTTCCTACAGCTATATAATCCAAAATTGTAATTAAAAGTACAACTCAGCAAAAGAAAGATACACTGTCTTTGTAATCAGTCCTCTGTCTAATCAGTTATGATTTGAAACATCATAATTAATAATGGTAGTTAAAGTTAATATCAAAATTTAATTGATCTATCCTTAAGAAGGAGAAGCTAACTCCATATTGAAGAATCTCTTTTCAGAGTAGTAGGAGACCTAACAGATGGTGGAAAGTAGATGCAAACCAGTTAGCATGTTAAATTTCAAGCACTGCTATATTTGACCTTTTTTTACGCCTACAGCATCAGAAAAAGCTCATGTGGAAGCCACCATATACTGACTGGGATAGTAAAAAATCGTATCTTGTGAAACATTAGTTAGTTCTGAAGAGCAATGTTTGATTTCCAATCAGTCAGCCCACAACAGCTGTATAACACACCCGTGAGTCAGTATCAATCCAAGATACCTGGAGCACAAGTAGGAAGTGGAATTACAAAAAAGGATGCTAAAAATTATTTTAAAGATACTGCTCACTTCAACTTAACAGGCTTTTGTGACAGCTACAGTCAATCTGGAAAACTATACTGGGAGAATCTGTTTTCACATTTCCTCATTAAAAGCCTGTCAATGTGCCACAATAACCAAAAATATGCTCTCGGTTTTTGGGTTTTTTTTCCCTAGTGCAAGAATAGATCTAAAATAATAATAGTAACTGCAAAATATGTAATTTGCCAATTTGGAAGGCAAGGCATGGTAGTTTGCTTTATGAAACTGATTATCAAATACATCAGTCATAACTTCTGTCAAGTACATAGTGTAAACCCTGATATTCGAACATTATAAAGTGATTTCCTTATTTTTGGTGACCTGGTCCCATTTTGGAGGGTTTAAATTTTCAGTTGCTTTTTCTTTTCCCTAAAGATCAGAAACTTTGCTCACTGCAATAGTCTAATCAGCAACACCCACTGTAAAGTCAGTTTTCAGGTGCAAAGAAATTTATTCCAGTCAAAAATAGTGGATTATCTGGCTTATTTTCTATATGTAAAAAAAAACAAACCCAAAAAATTAGGTGAAGCAAAAAAATATTTAACTCTATATTAATGGAATATATATTATAAATATGTAGAGGTAGATCTTGTAAACCTTTTGCAATAGCTCTCAGTATTTTTTACCAAAAAAAAAAAAAAAGAAAAAAGAAAAATGGCAATTTCATTTTACAGACTACAAAATGTAGGCGTAGGATATGAAAAGAATCTATCATGCCTGTGCCATTCATGGCACCAAAATTTCACCTCAGTTCTACATTCTCAGTGCATCACATCTTCCAGCTCAGTCCATGTTCTGTTTCATCCTACACCTTATGTAAGAATTAAAGAGTCAATTACAGAGTCAGTGAATAAATGGTAGGAGGAAAATTAAAAACAAACAAACAACAAAAAACCAATAAACTCAGTTGTTTTAAGGAACTGTTTTAGGAACTGGAGCAACTACCCGCTTAACAGTTTTTCTGACCTCTTCTGGAAGATCCCAGAAGAGATCTGATGACAAAGAAGATACATTTTCACATAAATACTGAATAAATCCTTTTAAATAAACTGCAGTCTGTGGAGGACCCCACACCAGAACAGGCAGAGGTGCTCTAAAAGAAATTGTCACCCTGTGGAGAGCCCACACTGGAGTAGGCTCCAGTCTGCAGACATTAATATGATATAAAAGTCAAGTTTTTTCCCTACTGTGAACAGTATCTCAACAAACCAAACAAACAGTCACTTTAGAATACTTAGGGCCTTGTAGGAGGGTTGTAGAATTTCAAATCAACAGTCACAATGCTAAATGTTTTAATAAATTACCTTCAGAAATTTCCTTCCACTTAAAGAGACTGGCTAAAGAACACAACCATAGTCTGGCAAAGTTCTGCATATAAATGAGGCAGAAAACATAGGCTGGAAGGTCTTACACCATATAACAATATCAAACCTAAAATTCTTAAGATGTAGCAGGAACAACTAATTTTTTGCTGGAAATGACTGGACAATTGAGGGATCAAGATATCATATTGTTAAGAATGTAAACATTTTTTTTTCCAAGTGAAAAGATACATTTTTATTCTCTCACAGACTTGCTTTTACAATTCAGACGTAATTATAAGACTGATCCTTGGTGACAGTTTATCCTCTACTACATTCAAACACATGTCAAAATAAAATATACCAAAAGACAGGAGCAGCTTGCATGTCAGGGTTAGGACAGTATGATCCCATTTTTCCCTATTTCTATAAGCCCATCCAAGAGGAGAATCTAATCCCTGCAAAAAATACCATGTGGCTGATATATTACCACATATTCCCGAAGGTTCAGACAAAATTAAAATAATAAATTGCCAAACACTAAACTTTTAGCAATTTGGCATTGCATGAATGTAAAAAACACATACTCACTGGAATTTGGAAATGACTGCTACTAGGTCTAAAAACTGAATAGAGGGAATTCCAAAAGTAAAAGCTACTTTTCTGCTACAAATTAAAGACACTGAAGAGGCAGTTTTCTTCTAGCATAGCATCAATATTCAAATACCTAAATTATTGCATTATGAATCATGTTTCTAAAAAGATCAGAGTTATTAATGTGTAAAAAAGAGTAAGTTGCAATTAATAAACTCCATCTTTTCTGTTAAGTATGACATGATTCTTGTTGAGCTTCAGGGCAATGGAAAAATACTTTTATTTACTATTTTATGTTGTTCACTCAGTTTCCTGAAAGACCACAATTATTTCATGACAATAATGCTTAACAATTTAACGTGGCAGCATAATTTAAACATAATTTTAACTTCATAAGAGTTTATTAACGAAACTTACAAAAATACTACAAAAAGTGTTTCCTTAACATCGTATTTCCAAGCAATTCTGAAAGGTACCCAAACTGGCCCTATCCTTAACATGTGCAAACCCTTAACAGTCTGCTGCTTTACAATTTGTGACAGACATTTCAACCCTCTGTACACATGTGTCCTCTAGCAACCTTCTGAAATCCAAAAATACACATTCTTTGAATAAATCTGAATTTCTTGTAATACATTTTTCTTCATGAAGGCACTCTAAAGTTGTACACTAAAGAGACTGAGTTGTCTCTAATCCATTATGCAATAAAAGCCTGTCTTGAAGTCAGCTCCAAGACTGCTGACATGTTAGATTGCTAGAATTTCCAAGAAGTATATACATTGATGGCAAGTACATGTTTCCCTTCCTTTCAAAAGAAGTTTACTTAATCCTAAGCAATCTTTAATCAAAATCCAAGTCTGTACTTCTAAATGCACATTTTTATTAACCCTTGAAGAGTTGCAGAAGGAAAAAGAAGGAAGAGGAGGAAAAAAAACTATATGTGGCAGTGTAATAACTAGTGTCTCAAGATTATGCTAAAAGTCAATCTTTTGGTTCTTAAATTAACTACTGAGTCATTCTATGAATCAAAGGAACATCTACCAATAATTCTGGACCAGCTACAGTGGAATTAAACAATCAGTCTGTAAGTTTATTTTTTAAAGCTTCATACATTTGTATATGTGAGGATAAAATAGATTGAATTTTAGAAACATCACAGTTACTCAAACCTCAGAAACATCATGGTATTTCTGTCAATCCAGAGCCTGAATGTTTCTACTTTTAATACAGAATTATGAGAAGGACATAAATCCCTAATTAATTTTTAAAAATGTAAGATTGAATCTTAGATACATATAACAAAGATATGTATATCCAGTAAAAATATGTAATGAACAATATATAATTGATTGGTATGGCATATTTATTACCTAATAATTAATAATAACTAATTAATAATAAATAAATATTAATGCTTCAAAAGATTACCAGTTTTGCTCCTAATAACGCAATAAATCACCTGTTTTAACCAAAGCATGGACATGACTGTTTCTTTTCCCCTAAATGCTGGGCAGTCATCATTACACACAGAAATATCACATACTGTACCATTTTCCTTACAAAGGTCCTACTGCTGTAAAGCCATTTGCAAGTCTAGGCTGGCACAGGTTTTTCACCTCTACAGGCACAGCCAGATCCACATTCCCTCCATAAAGGCCATGCACAGTGCAGAATTTGCTGAAGGGCGAGGTGGAAGATGTGGTGCAAAGGTGTGCTTTGTGCATGTAACTGTATTTCTGATGCTGAGGTACAGCTCTAAAGTAACACTAATTTCAACATTTCATAAATTCTGAGCCTTCAGCTTTTTTAAGTTCAAGGAATGGATGACAGGGTTTGGTGTAGGGTAAGTACTTCCTTATATGCATATTCCTTTGCACATATGTATATACAGTCTCACCCACAATATATACTCCAACACTATCAACAAGAAACTTTCACTATAAAAGTATACATATTTTTAAGAGACCCAAACGCTATTTTATTTCATGAACTTTTTACAGAAGATACAACCAAGAAAAACATCTCTATCTAGTGTTTTCCTTATCAGCAGGGCTATGGAACAACCTATTCCACCCACAGGAGGCCAAGCCCACTGCCCAAGTATGGAACAGATGTTCTGTTAAACCCTACAGTCTGAGAGTGGGGTAAAGCCATGTGCATGCAGACTCAGGCCAAGGAAGCTGAATATAAAATAGAAGAATGAAAAATACATACAGCTAACTTGCTTAGATTGGTCAGCATTTCATTCTGATCTCCAAAGCCAGTTGTATGAATTTTGTTCACAGCATCCTCTTTCTCAGTAAGCCATGCATCAAAAAGGCACTGAAATAAAATGGGAGAGAAAAAACTTCAGTCAGGCCTTTTCTATATACATATATTTATCTAAAATTATATTTCCAGTATTTTTTTGAAGAACATTCCAATTTGTAAGTTAAAAAGCTACTCACCTGCTCTTCTGCAAAATGCTGCCATTTTCGAAGAATATCTTGCAGAAGGACCCATCGTTCTTCTGTCCATCTACAGATGGCTGCCCACCGTTTTCCAAAGTGCTGGAGGGAAAGAAACACAAAAGAAAGTTTTGCATTTTACTTTTTTCTCCCTAAACAAGAAAAGCTGTTTTCCCTATGGCATTACAAATTTTTATGGAAAAATTTTCCTTATTCACTTTTTTTTTCAGGCATATGGCCTTAGAATGTGTTGCATATCACACTGAAAAGGACCATTTGAAATAAAACCAAAATGGACAGAATAGGGAAAGCAATAGATCTAAACACAGAATATTTTAATACTAATTTACAGACAGTTTTCTAGCAAGTCTCTAGTACTACACTTTCAAAAAACACTCTCTTTCAAAATTTTAAGATGCCCAAAACTGAACTACTTGAAACATAAACATGACGGCCAAAGATGTGGCCAAAACAAAAAAAAAAAAACAAACAAAAAAACATTTGGCTTTTAAGTTGCATCATCGGTACAGTTGGTCAAAGCTGTTACCTTTTTTTAAAATGTTGCAGTGGAAAAAAAACCACCCTTATAATCTTCCACACCAGCATGAATCCCACTGAGGTTTCCCCAGGTATTTGTAGCATATGCTACTATGTATGTACTTAAATTCCACAAAACACCAACCATCTTGTTCTCTTCTCCCTTATTTTAGTTAATGACAGAAAACTTTTATTGCAATGATTTATAGTGACTTAATTCCCTCTGGACACCAAATGCAAATTATTCAGCTGCTCCCAAATTTAAAAAAAAAAAATCTCTTTTACACATATGAAAGTCACTCTATACTACTATGTTCCTTGTTTTTCATCCACTTCAAAAGCACATCCTGACCATATGATGATAGTTTTTCCTTGTAACATATTTACTTATTTACTTCAATACATTTATGGGTCCCTTATAACTTGAGATATTATAGGATGCTATATACTTTGTATTTACCTACATTTACATTGAAATTGTAATTCAATTTCAGCAAAAATGTAGCATCCAAATAGTGGATTCTTAAAACCAAGATTAAAATTAGAACTAAATTTTCTACCAGGAAGAAAAAAATTAAGTTTCACTTCCTAGGATATGGAAAATAAAATTTCAGAATGCCATCTGTATTCGTTGCTTTACCAGTTTTATGCCACAGTAAAAAGTCAGCAGATACAATTTTTCATTTAGTGGACACTAAAACCATAATAATCTTCAATTGAGTATTTTTTACCCTGTTAATTACTAGTCCAAAAATCATAAGCATATCTTTCCTCATAGCTATTTTATAAAAAACCTCATACCAGAGTAACTTTTAAATAGCTCACATCCAAGCAGCTGACTTTTCTTAATGATTACCATGAAAAAAAAAAATTCTCTCAACAACAGCCATAACATCTCCATCAATTATCACTGTGGTACATCATCAAAAGTATTTTTTGTTTGGTCCTCTAGAAAACACCAAAACCTCAAAAGAACAAGATCAAACATCTGGCTCTGCAGTAACTGTGAGAAATATATTGATTTGCACAGTGAAGAAGTTAATACAAAATGCCATTTTCAGCATATGATTTCAGAGCTACAAAACCTTTTTTTTTTCTCTCTCAATAATTTAACAGGATCTTTTATTTTAATAAAGTAAGCAAAATCACCAAGTAACTGCACTGATAAAAGTGCTGATTCTGTGACCTTCCTTAACTCTAGTTATTCCTCACGAGAGGCCATAACAGCCATGAGACCAAGATAACTGTTTGGTTGAATGGATTTAAGACATGAAGTTTCAAGTTTGAAATATCATGTCAGGACTGTTATTTATAAAGTAGTTCTTCTACTAAATCACATGGTGCTCAACTTTAACTCTCTGTTCATATCAAACAGTTGCTTGTGTGATGCCCAGAAACTCAGACTACTCCAAGTGTTCCTAACACCTGGGAAAACAAATATTCAGAGAAACTGACTGAATCCACACTAACAAGTAAAAATGCCCTCCTGTAAAAAAAATGCCTTTTCTTACAGCCCTAACTTGAATTTTTAGAGAAATCTGTATGCAAAAGATTTTTTTTTTTCTACTCAGAGGACACTAAAAGAATATTTCTTATGACTATCAAAAGCAGAAGGTGAAATATTTTAGTCTGCTAAAAAGTCAAAGTAAGGAAGCACAAGAACAGAAGAAAATTAGTAAAAAATAACTCTTGGGAACACTGGACTAAAATAATGTACTGCAAACCTGCAACTAACACAGTTTATTTGATAAATGCTTTTCTAATCAGGTATAGCTTTCCACTTCTTAAAATAATGAGAAAAAGTGGAAAAAATGCTTTTGCCTATATGCAAAATTTATTATTTGGACTTAATTAAGCCCATTCACAGAATTTCTACCAAACAACAATAAGTTTTGTGTGCAGCTCTGAAATGCTTAACATTTCATACACCAACACACAGAGTGGGAGAAAAACAGGATGAACTGGAAGCACTGGTCAGGTCCCACAGCTGTGCTACTAATGAGACTTGGTGGAATGAGTCCCATGGCTGGAAATCTGGGATGGAGAACTCCAGGCTGCTCAGGATGTAAACTATTCTCCAGGGAATTAGGAGAAATTTCTAGATCAGTAACCCTTGTTCTTATGGGAGATTTCAACTTCCCAGGCATCAACCAGGAATATCATACAACTGTTGTGATAAGCAGGTCTTGGAAATCCCTGAAGTCTGTAGGATGTAACTTCCTGTCTTGAGTGCCCAGTGAGTCAACTGAAATAGTCTACTCATTCTTTAACATTCCTCAGTTATTTTGATGTGTTTTTACAAGAACTACCCATACATCATCTTCAATCAAAGGACAGTACCCTGAATCATATGGATATATAATCCTGGAAAATACACTCTCAGCTGCTTTCGCCAGCAGGGGAATAAGCCATCAAATAGCATTTGATACATTTAATACAGATTTCTTTCAAGCACAGACCCTGACCCCTGAAGCCTGGGGAAGCCTCTAATTTGAGCTAGCCCACAAGAGTCCTTAAGAGACCTGTTGTCTGCTGGGTATAATTAGTGAGAAAAATCTCCCTGCATTCATGGCTTCTGTATGTTATCCAGCCATTTCTCTGAGCTGAAGATAATTCCCTCCATTTTTCCTGTAGAAACGAGTCAGAGTACAGCAACAGCTTTGCTGCTAAAGTGGTTTGATTTTGCAGCACTAAATACAGATTTGAGCTTTATTCTGCAGCTGCCTTGGTAAATCCGTGGATTGAGTTTAATTGGGGTCCTGGAGTTTTAAGTCTAAATAGTGGGTTCTTCGTAGCAGCATAAACAGAGCCTCTCAAGATGTCACACACTGATATGCTATGTAAGCAAAGTAGTGTAAAAGTAGTTTTAATATTCACACTCACCTGGTCTAGCTGTAGTCTCTCAAAGTACCTGAGGGGGACAGCTGTTTCCAAGAAAAGCCCTGAAACTGTGTTTAGTTTTAGTTTTCCAAGCAAGGGTAAACTTTCAATTAATAAATTGTTTCAGGGGACACTTTTGGCTTCTATGCCATTAATTGCCTCATAAATAGATATGCTTTTGTGTAGACAATAAGACTTAAGAACTTCTATACAGTTCATTTAAAATCAGCATAGATTCTTGTCAACCTTCCTGAGACCTAAAATCTCAAAAAGTTCATTTTAAGCTTCGAAAAATTGTCTTATACAGACATTTGAAAAAAAAATACGCAACACATACACAGATATTTATATGTATTAAAATATTTCAGGAATCACCACCTCAAAAAGAAAGGTATAACTGAATTGCACCTGTTTGGAAAATGCATCTTTGACTATTACATGAAAATAACTGCTCCCTTTTCTTCCTAATCCGATCCTGACCAGCACCTCAGTGAGCCAGTCTTATTAAGGTCTTTTGTCTGACAGTTCATGCTCTTGTTTTGTTCTACTTTTAGAAGTCAGACTGACAGATATATCATCAAGCTTGGAACTTTCCTCCATTGTACTTTTTGTCAAATGCTCTAATGATTCTGCCTGTCAACACATTTTATCTCCTGTGCTTATGTTCAGACTGCAAGTGATATGGAAAAAAAAAATTCCAAACAGTTCCTGTACACAAAAAAGAGGTGTAACATCTCACTAGGAGAGCAAGTGAGCCATGGTAACTCCGTTCTCCTGAGCATTAAAGTATGAAACTTTCCACACTTCCCTAAACCTCAAAACCCTATAGCTTTATATCTGTACTTGGGTTTTATTAACATCTGTAATTCTGCTGCATATTCTTTGACTTCCAGAGCAGTGGAATTATTATATTTTCTCTCAGATTCTTCTGTAAGAAATAGTGAATAAAGGATATAACAGAAGAGCAAATTAAGTGTTCCACAGCACCCCATGCTCTGCTCAGAGGTAGCCTGTGCTGCAGGGTGAGGGGACTCAGGAATTGTCTTTTTACAATCTTTCAAGCAATGTACTTTTTCCAAGACAGTAATAGCTGGTGCTTTCTGCATTAGTACAGTTACAAATTGTGTATTTCCACTGTGTTTCTTTTACATTAATTATTCATTATGTTTCTATAAGGTATTGCAGTAATTAGACATTATATAGACATATATAGACATTAGTCTGAGTTGTATTTCATGCTTTATTCCAATATGGGTCAGCCACAGATGTTGCACAGGATACTGACAGTACCTTTCCAACCACTGCAATAATATGGGATGAAGCACCTGGTGCTCCCTTAATTCTTCTTTCCAAAGATGTGAAATTAGATTAATTGTCTAACTATCCATCAATGATTCATTTGTTTTCCACACTATTAAAAACCCTTATTTCTACATCTTCTAATTTATGAAGTGCTGTAAATATCAAATATTGTTAATTATTTTCCCTCTTCTTCCATTGAAGACACTTTACAAGTTTAGTTTAGCTTCTGGAGGCATGTTCTTGCTAGGGATCTGCTTTATTCCACTGAACTGTTCCAAGGAGCTGGCTGGCAAGAAATTGTGGAAGGTTAAGACTATTTTGAGCAGGTGCACCACAGTTCTGACACTTAAGATGAAGTCAAAAGGAATTAATAATTATGGATCAGTGGAGGCTGCATTGTTATCTTGGCTGGGTTGTGCTCCTTGAGTGAGTTGTGCTGCAGCAGAGAAAACTGAGAATTACATTTGAAGTGGCAGTGCTCAGCATCTGAGCCAAACCTACTCTAAATTCCAAACCAATTACTAATTTACTGGTACTGGTACCCAAATTAGCTACATTCAAGACAGCACACAAGAATCTGTCTGTGCTACAGCTGTACCTTCTGGCTGAATGTATTGAGAGTTTCTCTAGAGAAACCTTGGGTGTTAATGATTTAGTGTCCACAAACTCTTATTTTTTAAGCAATAAAGTAAAATGAAAGAAAAACACTTTCTCCTTTCTGAAAGAGAAAAACAGAAGGAATCTTGGCTGTAATATTGCAATTCCTCTTGAGCTGTGTGCCTGGAGAGCTGACCACCAACACAAGAGAACCCTCCTTCAATGTATCTCAACATTAATTATCAACTTTTGTTTAATCAATTTCATTCAGAAGTTATAGTACAAGCACTGGAATATAAATAATACAGCAATAGCAACTTTTATAGTGAACTTTTGCTATGAGCAAGTTAATATTTGAAAAACTTTTAGAATATCTTGGCTGCTAGTTCTGTCACAAATATATCTGCAGTGCATCATTCTTTTAAAGATACTCAAGTGATTGTATTTAGAAAATACAATTAAGTGATAGCTCCCTTCATTTCCTAGGAAACATGGCCATGACAAAAAAATGGGAAATAAATTAAGACTTTCTCCCCAAAATTTCTTTAGAAAATTACAGAATATTCTTAATATTTCTTGATAAACATTGTTTGTCTACAAATTTTGATCCTGTACACATTCACTATCTGGTTCTACTTATTTAAAAAATTTCCTATTTCAATCTTTTGGGACCGAAATTGCCATTTAGTCATTACCTGAAGCTGCTCTTCCAGTGCAGCAGTAGCTCTGTCACCACTGTTTTCATCCACCACCACCACCATATGAGTTAGGGAATTCACCTTGACTTGTTCCTGTTCCAGATCTTCTTGAAATGCCTGGAATGAAAGCATATGGGTTACAGAATGTGTTCCAAATTTAAAAAAAAAAAAAAAAAAAGTGCACCACTGACTGATTAACTTGCATAACTGACTAACTGTGAGAACTCCAGAGCTTAAAGTTACACACTCACAAATCCTAATGCTTAATACAATATTCCAGACTGAAAATTTTGTTTGAGAAGTAATTTGTTGAGTTTATGTAGCTGATTTCAAGATATTTGCATAATATGTATACATAATATGTATACATTGGTATGTATACCAATAGCCTCCAGATTTTAAATAGCCACTGAATTCAGTTTTGTACTTCATATTGTTCTATGAAAACATTTAATTTTTTTCTCAAAATTGTAAGAATATTAAAAAATCACACAGATTTCACTAAACAAGCACTTACTAACTTCAGCTTGGCATCCCAACAACATTACTCACATAGGAGAAAACTGCTCAGGAGGTTACCCACCATTAGGAAATTCATGCAACACCCTAGCTTCACTCACTACAGAAACCAGAAAACTAAACAAGAAACAAAAGCGTTTCATGATTTCTGCATGTCTGATGAAAAACTTGCTTGGCCTTTTCTTTCCTCACTAGCCATGAAAGATGGAACCCCTCCTTTGCTGTAGTTAACAAAACCAAACCCAGCCCAGCTCTGGGACCAGGGAACTGAGCAGCCAGACCTATTTGCTCCTTCCTTTGCTCAGGTGCAGCAAGAGGACACACAACAAAAATGGTAGGAGCTAAAGTGGTATTGGTAATGAGAACTAAAACCACAGAGAAGACTCATACCACTCCCTTGAAAAAAAATCCCAAGGTATGCAGGACTCCATCTTGTCTGACAGACTTTTTAGGTGTCTCTAATTTGCTTCAAACCAACAAAAGAATGGGGGAAACCAAAGTCCTCGATTATGTTCTCAGTACTGCAGCTGAGTGTGTTCTAGGGATCAATGCATATATACTGGGATAATTATAGTCTGAAAAATAAAATGGCCTTGTCACAGGAGAAACCTTGACTGTGTTACCAACTATGTTGAATTTCTCAATGTTGTGGTTTCCTGATGCTTTTTCGAGTAGAGTAATTCACTCAGGTATGAAGTGAATTACTGCTGAAAATAAGCTCACACATTCTAAAACTCTTTGTCATAAAACATCTAACTTTTATGTGAAAATAAAAAATAAAAAACCCCAAAACATAATGTGGTTATAAGCAATAGGAAAGGAATTCACAGACTACTTCGTTTTTAGGGCATAAATATCTTACCATCCGTATCAGAGTTAATTTCTTTCATTGGCATATTGAGAAAATATAAGAATTCTCCTTTTTCTGACTTTCATGCCTGTGAGTACCATTTGCTTCAAGAGCTAGACTATAAAACAATTTCAAGGACTGTGAAGTATGCTAAATTGTTAGAGTCATCCCTGGAATTTAGACTTCTCAACATTCTATAAGGCTACATTTGAAAGGGAAGAGGAGGCAGAGCAGTCATGGATTAGAGTGTACAATACAGCTCACTTCCCCCACGTTTAACCCCTCTTTAAGTCAAACAAAACAAATTCATCACTCTATAAGTCTACAGCCATGGACAAGGTGACTTTTATTTCCTTATTAGCTGGAATCTGACAGATGGCATCCCAGAACAAAACCAGAGCTAGCAGGAGTGGGTGGCACTCTGGAGGTGGGAGTCTCACACACATTGTGAAAGACTTGAAAAGTCATTGAACAGATGAATCAGAAAGTTGAACCATTATCTAATCCTCAGGCAGATTCAATCCACTCTGAAGTAAAAGACTGTTCTTTATAACCCAAGTGTCTATTTTTACATTGAAATTCATTAGTGAGAATTATTTGTTTACAGGGTCTTGCTGGAACAGGAATTTATGATGGACAGTTTCAAGGCAAGAACACACTCTGTTCAAATCATTTAAATGGAAATTTCTAACAAGTTGTCCCGAGCTTATTAGAGAAACAGCAAATTTTCAGGGACTTAAAATGTAAGATGGATATAGATGTTGATGAATAAAGATAGCAACAAGAGAAACTCATAAAACTCCAGAATTCCTTTAATTCCTGTCTATCAGATACCTTACACAACCCCAACATAATCCAGTTCAAAGTGAATAAAAATGCCTATCAAAGTCATCCAAGTACACAAAGACAAATCCATCCTGATATTTGGACACTGAAGAAGTGTTTCATTTTACCTTTTAAATTAATTTGAAGTACTAAAAATCCTAGGACTAAAAGAGGCTCAGATGTTTTTAGAAACTTAATGAAACTACAAAAATCTACTAATTATATATGGTATAATATAAATTTGGAATAATAAAACCAGTGCAATTAAAAGCACAATTTTAAAATAATTATAGCATTTCAAATACAATATTCTCTTTGGACAGCTCAAGAGCCTTAGATTTGTACTGAAAAGTAGCTTTTTTCCTTTACAAAATTACAAGGAAGGGATATTGTAACAGAAGAAAAAATACTTAAAAAACTACTGCAAAAAAAACAATAAACAAACAACAAACAAACAAAACAAACCAAAACCAACCAAACAAAAAACAACAACTGAAATGTTTAACTATTCTTCCAAAATATGCTGACTATGCCAGATTTCTTACCAGAATTCTGTACCTTTGTAATGGCAAAAAAATTTCTATTTCACCATTTCAACCCACTCACAAAATTTTCAGTACTATCAAGATAACCACCTCAAATATTTTGGACCTAAGCAGCATGCTGGGAAGAATGTTGTGTTCTTTCTCTGCTCTGAATGTTGGTTGCCATTCCTAATGTAACTTTTTGGGGTTTTTTTGGTTGGTTGGGGTTTTTTTTTGCTTTTGTTTGTTTGTTTGGGTTTTTGTTGTTGTTTGTTTCTTTCTTGTAGTTGTTTTTGCTTTTTGGAGTGTGGTGTTTGGTTTGTGGTTTTTTTGGGGGGTTTTTTTGTGTGGTTTTTTTGTTTGTTTTTGTTTTTTGTTTTATTTTTGGGGGTTGTTTGTTTGTGGGTTTTTGGTTTTGTTTTTGTTCTTTTTTAATATGACCCAGCAGAGAAACTGAAGTGCCAATTACAAGAACAAAAGACCGATATTTTTGCAACATCATTTTAAAATGCATAGAATGAAGAAATCAGATGTATGGAAATCATAAGTCTAATGGGGGTACGTAACATGAAATAGAGTGAAAAGTACCTACTAATGAACAGGTAAAGAGAGGAAGGCAAAATTATGAGGGTAAAGAGGAGACAGTGGCAAGATGACAACAACTCAAGCCTATCATGTCTGCTGAAGTCCGTTTCATTTGAAATTATGATTGTCTTTTATATCTTCAAACTTCTGGCTCCTCTTATGAATTTACAAAACATTGCTTTTTCATACAACCAGACTCATGTGAGACTAAGAAAATATGAAGGGGTTTTGGGTTTTGCTTTTTTATTTGCTTGTTCAATAATGAAGCAATAACAGTCCCATTAAAATTCCACGGTTTAAACCCTTGCTATAGGAGGTAGTTTTTCTGTATGTAAAATTCAATAAAATTATATGACACTTTCTCTCAATAACTGAAAGAATGGAAAACCCTGTTCTTTGACTTCTGAATAAGGCAAGTGATAAATGAATATAAATGTAATTAGAATTAAACCCAAACCATTTTATTTCCAGAATTTCTAGCTAAATTGCCTCTCACACATGAAATTTGAAAAATAATATGCATAAATAAATAATGTTCACTAACTCAACACACCAAAATGAAGAACTAGCTTGTGGAAAAGAGATTTCTGCATGTCTTCACTCAGAATCTTCAAATACAAGCTAAATACCCAGTTTTCTCAGTATTAGAAAGAAGCAGCATAAAGAGATTGCATAAATAAAAGGATTACATTTTATGTTAGTATTCAAGCATAAAATGCATAGAAATAGGGGTAAAGTTATCCAAGTCTTAGTACTGATGTATTCAAAAACTTTCATGTTTCTTTCTCTAATTACCATTTCATAATTACCTGCTGTCTTTTTTTAAAAAAAAAGAAAATTCAAAGTCAGAAAATGTCCTTAGCTAGTAAACTCTCATAAAATGCATTGTGTCCTCACAGGGCAAGCACAGGCAGCACTAACAGCAGCAGGAGCTGCAGAATTTGTATTCTTCTTCAGCGGCACTCCTTAATCAGAATGCAAAGAAATCATCTTTAACACACAAGTGCATCATGAAGTCTTTTGCAGCTTTTGACCTTTTTTTAAAAAGAACTGTAAAAGCTGATTTCAGTTGGAATTGTTTTTCAGGATGATCTGTCCTCTAAAACCTGGATTAGTACTGACACAGGCCATGAAGCATCAGGTGTTAAAATCTCTCAAGATACCATACCAAGGAACTGCTTTGAGCCATTGATGTAGAGACACTAACAGGTCATTACATTAAATCTCCATCACCTCACAAATCACCTCTGTTTTCTATATTTTTATGTGTTTCCTTACTATCACCATGTGCTATAGACACACATATGAACTAAGGTTTAAACCTAAATTAATATGAAGCAAGTCAACCTAATCCAGTAAATGGAATCTCTTAGAAAAGCTATCCTCTCTCTTTTTAGTTATTAATTCTTCCAATTAAAAAATTACTGTTATGTAATGTGGAATAAATTGGCCAAATTCCATCTGATATTCTATTTCTGAGGTGTGTTTTTTTGTGTCTTTTTTGTTTGTTCCTTGGTTTTTTTTGGTGTTATTTAAATACATTACCAAAAAGTATTTTCTACTGTTAGGAAGTAGTGTATTTTACAGTGCATAATATATATTCAGTGCAAATATATATTCAGAATCTCTGAAGTGCTAACAATATTATGTGGTCTGACTACGGCATCATTGCTGCTACAACATGTAAGAGAAAAAAGCAAGATGCAAAAAGAAGAATACACAGGTATTAAAAAACCTGTATACCCCCATTGTAATGTAATGAAGAGATGTTACAGCTGCCTTGCATATTCTAGTATATTGCTTATATATAAAAAGAAAGCAATTTTTTTTTTAATATCAGAATAAAACTCACAGTTGTGATAAAGTAAGTCCACAAAAGCTTGTTAACTGTACAGAACAATAAATATTAAACCAAGGTATCATATTACTTTGCTATGCTGTAACAGCAGGAGTAAAGCTTTTAAAATGTCAAACAGCCAATTTGGTTTTTATGCCTTTGGAGGCACAGCACAGCATACCTTATGCTCTTCTATTTGACGCTTTAGATCCTCTAGATCTGGACCTAAGGGCTCCAAATCAGTTTTCTTTGTCCTTTCCTCTGTTTTTGTCAGCCAATCAGCTAGCTGAGCTAGCTGCTGATTCTGCAGATCCATTAGGATTTTATGCAAACTGTAAAACAAAGAAAAAATAATTATAATTTATAAGTGAAGGAAACAACAGGCAGAAACATCTGCCCAGCATAATAACAGATTTCCACAAAGTTACATTTGAAGGCAGAATAGAAACGTATGCCTTGAAAGGGGAACAGGCTTCCCAGGGCAGTGGTCACAGCAGCAGCCTGACTGAGCTCAGGAGGTGTTTGGGAAATTCTCTCAGGAACAGGGTGACTCTTGAGGTGTCTGTGAGGGGCAGGAGTTGGACTCATGACCACAGTGGGTTCCTTCCAACCCAGCAAATTCTATGGCTCTACAGAGAAAGGTAACTGAAGTTTCTTTGAAGTAGTTTTGATTTAAGAAAAACTGTTTTGAAGCTTTTTGTTTAGGAACTGACTACACCATGTAACATTCAGTCTGTTAAAGTTTTCTGTTCCAGTTTCATTTCTATTAGAGCTGGAGTTCAAAATTTCTACACAGTTTTTCTAAAGCTGATTTTATCCACTACAAATATTTTGAGAAACTGCTCAAACAGCTGACCTTACCAGGCTTCATCTAATTTAGGATATTAAATAGAAAAAAAAATCTTTTCTGTTATTCAGTGAAGAATACTCTGAAAAAAAAATCAGGAAATACTTCAGTTTTGCCTAATCAAATTATATAGCAAGATCCAGAATGATCTGGCCAAAAATCCATTACAGATTTCCACTTACACTTGCCTGCTTAGAAACTCTCTAAACTTTCCTAAACAAAATCTTCACCAACAGTATTCTATGATTTCAGATTTTTTAAAAAATCTTTTTCTTTTTTTTTTTAAACTGTAAATCATATATTAAAGATTGATTAAAAACTACCAGAGGACTCATATAGTATTGTTTCTGTCCTAATCTGTCTATTAATTACAGATAGAGTACAGAAAGATGATGCCCTGTTTCAATAAACCCCTCGGTTCACAAGGGATTAGGGATCTCAGATCTCAGTCCTTCACTTTCAACTGTGTATTTTATTGTCTTGATGTTCCAAACTAAGCTATTATAAAGTACAATGCTTCATCCTGGAGATACTTCTCTTAGCAATAAATTAAATAAACTGTAGAGAAAACCTGTTAAAGTAAATTGAATTTAAGAAAATGAAAATATGATGAAACACGTATTATGTGTAATATTGGTGTTATTCTGAAGTAAGAAGCATAAACTTAAAAATCAAATAATCACAAAAAATAATCTCAGTTTATTCCTAAACAAAAGAATTCTGCTTCTTTCTTACCATTTACCAGGTACCTCCTAGTTTTAAAAATACTTTTATAAACATCTGATATGAAGGTTTAGTATGTATTATAACTAAATTATAATCATAGGAGGTGATCAAAACCTTTGTTTATAGTATGGCTCTCATAAGTTACAAATTTTAAAAAAGCTTTTTTGTTGAATTGAATGTATTTTAAAAGTTGTAGAACTCCCTATAAAGTGGTAAATTGCATTGTTTTTCTCCACAGTGGCACATTTACCACTGAGATGCTTTACTATAGAAAATCCTGTCTAGGAAAGGCCAGGAGGAAGAAATTAAAACAAACAACAAACATTATTCCGTCAGCATGCTAGTGCACTGCTTATTAGAAAAGCCAAATACTTTCAATATATAGCCAGTGTACGGGAAATACAATCTGGGCTGCTTTTACACAAAGGCATCGTTGTGTTCCAAACTTCCTCTGACATCCTGACCTCCTAATCACTTTTTCTAAGACCCTTACACTTTTATAGCATTTTTATCAGTATATCTTCCTCCTGTCCTTGTTTATTTCTTGCTTTTGTTTTCCCTGAGCTGGAAAGTGTGGTACTTTTTCTCACACCACTTCCTATTACCATTACAGGGGTCAGACAGCCTTACTGTTCTCATCTTCACAAAAACCATCCATGTTTGGCTTAACGTGTCACCGTTACCTTAGGGACAAGATTACAGCAATGTGCTCAGAAGATTGTGCTTTAAGCTGAAGTAGAAGATGGATCCTGAGGGTTAAAATTATGTATAATAACCCAGAAATATATTATATTGTGATATGAAAGCTTCTTATAATCCTCTGGCCAGTTTCTTGAAAACAGGGGTTTGACCAAAGGGCCAGAATTTACTATGTCTAAGTATATCACTCCTGAGAAATTTTCTCTTGCCCTATCCCAAATCTTATAGAATTAATCACAGATTTGTTTGGAGGTTTTTTTTGTATAGGAAATTAAATAGTAGCACAACACTCTCTGTGAAGCCCCTATCACTTTATGTCTTCTACTGAATTCATATTACCCAGCTATGATCTGTTTTAGAAGATACCAGGTCATTCAATTCCCTAAGCCATGACCTACAGCTGCAGCTGGGAGTGGGCTTTAATTACTGGTGTTAAAGGACATTTTAAGTAGACAAAATACCACTCAGACATGTACCTACTTATGTAAATGAAAGTAATTATGGCCAATAAAAACTCCCTTCAGTTAAGCATCATAGATCTTTCTCTCAAAAAAAAAAGAACTGGAATAAGTAAGGTTGAAACATCTGAAACCCATCAACAATTTTATACTCAAAGGACGATAAAATAAAGGAAACATTCTCAATACTCAATAGCAAACTGAAAAGAAAACAAAATTTTGGAATTGTTAAGAACATACGACAAGAAAGAGAGTTATGTCATGCAACAGTTGAAAAATCAGAGTTTGCTTTTTAATGCAATGGGCAAACCCCTTAACCCCAAAAGGTAATACAGAACTAGAAAAAGCTCAAAGGGGAGCAAGATGAATAACTGAGTATCTTCAATGTATATATATGAAGAAAGTAAGAAAAGATATACTTTATCTCTGTATCCTGTAAACCAAATTACTCCCCTGTGGCACAATCACAAGCTCTTACATTTATGGAATTTCTTATCCCAGGTGGTAGGATAGAAATTAAAATTTCAAAATCAGATATAGTAATATTAAAAATCTCCAAATATTATTGTGAATGTTTAATAGATTATTTCTCTACTTCTACTTGTGGTTCAGCTTTAAACAACAGGACTTGCCCTTTTTCAAGTAGTGTAATTTTCACTCTCATAAAACTATGGCAATATTTCCAGAAAAGCTAAACTCTCATTTATTCTTTCAATGAGACTTTTACAGGCCTTAAAGATTTGTTTCCCTTATCCTTTTCTATCTTTGCAAAGATTGTCTCCTTTGTACCTTAATTTAGTGCAATACAATATTTGTTGAAACAACTGGAAAAAGGTGAGGTAGGTTATGTACATTTTGTTTGAAGTGTTATCTGTGTCCAAGTTGTTGATAGCTGCTGCTTTATGTGGCTTACAGGCTCCAAACAACATGCAAGGCTCAAAATCACTGCACATCAAATTTCAGGTTAAAACAGACACAAGACAGAGTTTTGTTCACAGTGAAATGAAGGAAAATCCCAACTGTTATTCAAGCTCAGGATTGTTTCAGTCAAAATCAATATACATTATTTCACCTGACATATTACTTACTTGCTTTGTTTTTCCATACTTGCTACCCTGAGACTTTCCCAACGAGAATTAAGTAGATTCATTTGTTCTTGGATTTCATTCTCTTCCTCATCTGAAAGTTTTCCAGATGAGAGAAGTTGACTTCCAACTTGCAAAACATTACCGACACGTCCTTGGTGAGCTGTTAACTCCATCATAAACCCCTGAAAATTAGAAAAAAAAAAAAATACAAAAAATTCAGGTTTCAGTTGCATTTTTTGAAATGAAAGAACAGAATTGCAGAATTCTGCCAACATGATTTTCAAACCCCTCACCAAACCACTTTCTTCAAAGGGCAAAAAGTTTACATTCTCTGAATCAAAATTAGTAAAAAACCAAAACAAATCCCCAAAAAACCAAGCAAAGAAAATAGAATAAAATAAATACATTTTGAAACATTAGCATAAACATATACCTCATGGGTGTGAAACTGTTCTTTAACAACTTCTACATCATTGGATATATCTCCTTGTGCTTGTAGTGCATCTTCAGCAGAGAGAAGCCACGTGAGAACTTCTTCTAAAGCAGTTTGGTAGTTTTCAAGATCTCCAGCCCCCATCCGCACGGTGCTAAATTTCTTTTCTTCAACACTTTCTACAAACTGATCAAAACCAAATTTGTAATGAACAATGAAAATGGCATCTGCTCACACAGTTCTACAAAGGAATAAATGGAACACCATTGTATTCTAAGAAAAAAAAATC
Organism: Argya squamiceps; assembly: GCA_037834095.1. Lineage (NCBI taxonomy): Eukaryota > Metazoa > Chordata > Aves > Passeriformes > Leiothrichidae > Argya > Argya squamiceps. The sequence goes on from JBBMKD010000001.1 coordinate 105,674,239, forward strand.
AGATGGCTAATACATAGAAGTACTTTCTAATATAAAATCAGTGAACTGACCATGATCAGTTAAGATGAAGGGAAATAAAAATATCTCATATTCAATTAGATATTTCAGACTGCTATTCAAAATCCTATCAAGTGTTCTGAATAGTGAATAATGACAATAACGTCTACCACATTTTTAGAGAGGTATTTACCACAACAGCTCATAAAATGATATATACAAAAAAGTAGCAAGTTACTTGCTGAATTTGCAGAGAATCTATAGAAAACATGACATTAGAATACCCAAACCAAGAAAACTTTACATTGCATGCAATGCTAGGCTTGAGCAATCCACAGACACAGACACATTCTAGGAAGCCTAAAAAGCTCAAAAACTCATGCAAAATCATAACTTTTTAAAACCAAGCTAAAGTGTATTCCTGTTGATTTCTCTTTTCTACAAAAGCCAACCTTATAATTATTTTTTAGAAGCCAAGTATCTCTTATGAGAACAGAAATCCCATTTGTGGTCTACTGGTCAAGAGAAATCAACAAGTATTTATTGATTAGTATAATAGTAGGAAACAAGGACAGAAGAGAAGCAAAAAATGCATTTGCTACAGAAGATACCATCACATATGTTTTTCAAAAAGTTCTGAACAAGTTTAGCTACTTTGTGAGGAATTTAATTTAAAAACAAACTATACATATAAATATGCTTATTCTTCCATAAAAAAATTATACCGAGCCACTTAATGTTTTTATAGTTGGCAAAAATCGTTTCTACTGACAAATTTGTGCCAATAAAATGCTCAAAGCAGCTAATAAAGCCTTTCATTGCAGTTTAGAACTGAAAGTTAAAGTTTATCACTAGAACCACGAGCAGGAACACAGCAGGCTCTGAGCAGGAAGGGACCCAGAGTATCATTGAGCCCAACTGTTACGTGAACGGCCCATTTGGGATTAGAGCTCAACCAAGAGAGAGCTGACCTCAGGAAGAGCAATGCATGCAATGTAATCACTAAAAATGAAATTTTCAGTTTTCACAAGAACAGCTTCATTTGGAATTGCATAAATCTAATAATCACATGAAATTTATGCAGATCCCTAAACATGTTAGGCTAGGTAACAGTCATGACTCTATGTCATAGTTTAATGTAGTTTAGTTTTTAGTTAAGGAAAAAAAAATCCACAAGCTACAGAAGTGGTTTGTGTGTGAAACACAATGGTCAGTAACTGAACCCTCATCAGAAAAAGTAGGCTTGGAAATCTAATGAACTTTATAGTTGTTGCTTTGTTTTGGGTTGGTTTTTTTTGTTTGTTTGGTTGGGTTTTTTTCTTGTGAAAAGGAAGTACTGTCTTACAGAAATATAAATAATGAAGCACCGAAAATGGTCGGCATATATCCCTTCTGCACAAATTAATTTTTGAACTGTGCATAATTCTAGATTTCAAATAATCTACAATGCAATAAGAAATTGTACCCAATCACATCACATTTCTGCAGCAAGATATAATTTTTTCCACTCTGGAAAGGGATAACTTGATCAGTGCTTTTCACAGGTATTATTATTTTTTTCTTTCCATAGCAATACTTCATGGTATATATCCATATCTGTTACATTTAAAAAGAATGCCTTAACAGTTGAGTGAGGTTTGGGATATGATATTTGTAGAGATCTGTGATGATCTATGTTGCCTGTATTTGTTTGAAAATTCTTCATTTGAAAATCCTTCTGCCTCTAGATCAGACACTGAGCTGTCTCATGTGTGACAAGTGCTTAACTAAGGACCCCCAACAACACTTTGTCTGAGGAACAACTACTAAGTATAATTTTTCCTAATGATCATAATGAGCATTTTCTCTGCTTTCTCTCATGGTAACACATATATTATACAGAAGAGCACTGAAGAATCTTGGACTCAGGACCTTCTATGAAAAAATGGTGCCTAGACTAATTTCAGATCTGTTGTAATATCACTCAAAGAAGTAGAAAAACCAAAAAGATTCTAATAAAAATAGAAAGCAAAAGAGTTTCTTTACATGTATTTCCAATTGTGTTCTCAATCATAAAAAAGAAAAAAGAAAAAAGAAAAAGGAAAAAAGAAAAAAGAAAAAAAAATAAAAACCAGATAGTTTTCTGATATAAGGAAAACAGAAAAAGACTAGAAGAAAAATACCTAACTATAGAATTCTATAATTCTAAAAACACTATAAAATGTCTACAAGGATAAAAAACACTCCTTGGAGGCAACTGTGGTTTTTGACTTGACAAAAAATACAAATAAACACTGTGGTATTTCATGTCTACTACTCCTGTCAGTGCTGTTTTCTCTCCAAAAGATAACTGGCCACTCTTGCTTATCCTGCATATCAAATGAAAACCAGCTATCAAATCAGTGGAATTAGCTGTAAACAGAACATAAAACACTTAGAAGTGGGCAACTACTGAACTAATGCTTATGGCACACTCTTTGGGCTAAAAACCAAAACCAAAGTAGTGTTTCAAAGATTATTATACCGATTATTGATTCCATAATAAACCCCAAATTTAAGTGTGCAGATCCCACAGCGCTAAGAATATTCTCAAAATTAAATAATCCACATAAGACAAACAAGAATGGAAACCTCTGATTTTTATAAATTGTATTGGTAGGCAACCAAACAGAACAACCTTTGAGTGTTCTTGTTTATAAATTTATATGAAACCTTTTTGAAATTCCTAAAAAAGTGAGAAAACAGAATTTTAAGGTGTTGCATATGGATAGCACAGTTATTAATATAGATATCTGATATAATTTGTGGTGGCTGTTTCTAACCATATTTTTAAGAGAATGAAAAACAATGAAGACAGGCTGAAGTCAAATTGTTACAGCCATATAATGCTAGGAAGGCTATTCTTGGGTAAAAAAGCTGCCTAAATATGGATAGAGTTTCATTCTTAAATCAAAACCTATTCTTAAAATAAAACCTAATCAAAACCTATTCATAAAATATTTAATGAGTATCCAACACAAACTTGATTGCCTGCAGTTAGAGCAAAACACAGAGTAATTTACTGAATAAAAACTTCAGCAAAATCTCATTGTGGTGGCACATCCCTCCCTCCTCCTGGGCTGCACAATCATCTCAGAAATACTCATGGGCATTGGCCTGGAGCTCACCACAAATATTGTCTGCTCCCATGAACTTATGTTGGCTAACAAGCCAACTCTTTCTTAATGAAAAATCTTGGAAACTCATTTTTCCCACCTAAACTAATGAAATAAGGTCCTGAGCAGAACAACAGCAGAACAACCCAACCTCTAAAGAAAGTTACTGACCCAAACTGTGGCCAAGATGGAAGTTATTATGACTAAAGCCAATTCTTTTGTAACCCTGGAAGCAGTAGTCCTCAACTGAGACCTGATGAGCTCTCCAGGACCACAGCAGGATGTGGACAGCAGCCTCCCTTTGTGGGAGAACCCCCTCAGAGTCAGTGAACTCAAGTCTGCTATACTTGGGAGAGCGTTGACCTACACCAGTGAAAATGACATGAGAAATTTAAATGAGAAAATTAAATTTAAATTTAACGTATCACACGCAGCTGGAGACGAGGCAGTCACGCCACAGACTGTTTTCAAAAATGGTCAGACACTTCTGCATGTAACAATCCTGGTCATTCTTATGAACTGATATAAAAAGATTTTGGCCTTTTTTTTTTTTTTTTTTTTCTGTTGCACACAGACAAATTATACCAACATAAAGCAATGGGAATTTTAATCTCTGTACACTTTGCCATCTTCTGCTTGGGTGTGGGGGCTGAAAGGCCCCAGGGACTCCAAAGATTTAATTTAAAGTATAGTAAGTGCAAGTAAAAATCCTCTGACCTTCAGAAGCCTGGAAAACATGAGCTATTCCTGACAAATGAATGAATTAATTCACAGAATTTAAACCATGATCTTGTAGCCCCTCCAAGGCAAGAAGGTGAGGGGACAAAGTGCTCCTCACCTGCTATTGCATTATGTTCCCAAAGGGAGAAGGATTTGTTGTGTGTTAGCAAATTCTCCAAAATGTTTCTATTAATACATAAAGATTGATTCTGAGTTTTAGAAATTTGTTGGGCAGCTTTAGAAAGTAGTTTTACAGGAAACATTCAGGGTTCATTCCAGAAATCTTATTTATATCCTGTATTTCCTTCCTTCAGAAACAGCCTGTTCCACTGTAAAAGATAAAGAATGTGGCTCTGGACATTCAGAGCTTTTAAATTCAAAGACATAAAATTTTAAAGAAACGTTTTTTATTAAAGGCAAACTTAAGTTCAGAGCATCTTTCTCATTTTGAACACCCCCTTTGCAGGATTACAGCCTCAGAAAATAGTTCACATTATTCACTCTCTAACCATGCCTCCTATCATCCAAGAATGACACCACTGCTTATTCTTTCGGTTCCTCCAAATTTCTCATTACAAAATCTATTTTACGTGTATTTCAAAATTATTACTGTTAAATTGTTAAATGATAAAATGGCCTTTTCAATAATCTAGATTATGTTTTCTCAACAGATGAGTCCAGACAGAATAGTTCAGTCATTTCTGGTAACAGAACTTGTAAGATAAATCGATTCAGACCACTTGTTATTATAATGTTACCATTTTCCTTGTTCTAATGATTCTAGCACTTTCATTTTATTAAGTATTTTGAAAGCATCTGTGTAAATGATTATCGGGTAAGAAAGTTTTTGGTTTCTTTTGTTGTGGTTTTGGAGTTTTTTTGTTTGGGGTTTTTTTTTTTTTTTGGTTTTGGCTGTGTTTTTTTGGTTGGTTGGTTGGTTTTTTTCTGCTATTTGCCTGAAAATGCACACAAGGTTTGGCCTTATGATGATAAATCTCAAAAATTGCAGGTTTTTCTTGCTCAGTTGAGACAAGTTAGATTTTTAGTACTTGATTTTCTCTGTGGTTCCATTTTTACTGCATATGTTTCCATCTGGATGAACTGACCTGTCCTTGTTACTGCAGTTTTGAGAAGCAGCAGATTATTAGGTCATTAAAAATCAATGGAGTTTAGGCAATGTATATGCTGAGGAGAAAAGCCAGAGGCAGGCAGTATTGACGCAAGTACATTCATTACAAAGGAAGGAAAATGTTGGAACTATTGACAGGAAAGTGGTAAAAGAAAATTAGTTTCTTCAACTACTCTACTAGGTACAGCTGGTACAAATAAAGACTGAGAGAGTCAAATAAAGAACTTATTGGCATTAAACCAAAACTTTGCACCTTGGGCTCCCAAATGGAGAAGTTGGTTTAAGACAACTAAAAGGGAAAAAGCCTGCAATCAACTGGCTTGGGGGACTAAGATTTGGGAACTGTGAGGACAGGTGAGATGGTACTAAGACTTAGACAGGAATCGAGGCTGCCAGCTGCCCACAATGATCAAACTTTCTAAAAAGTGAAAAACTCTTTCATTTTGCATACATGGTCAAGTGAGTTAGTGCTTTGCAAAAATATTTTCCCCTTAGCTTGCTTTCTTCAACACACCTGTATTTGGATAAATATCAAATCAGGTTTTGCTTAGTAGCTACTTGACTCAGAATGTATCAAAATATACTGCTTTTTATGAAGTCTCCAGGGAAAATTTTCAGCCTCTGATTATTTAAGTGTTTTAATTTTGTTGCATTTTTCTGCTCATAAAATGTACTGCTGTTTGCAGCATTGCTGATGACAAGACACCAGTCTTGGCCTCTCTAAGGAAGGCACTTCCTATTCAAGCAATTAAGAACCACAGCTCCAGACAGAATATGATTTGGTGTAAATCAACTGACTGTGACTGAATGGAATTACTTTCACCATAAACCTACAACAAAATTATGATTTCTTCCTGGTGAAAGGGCTAGTCTACCCATCATTCTTCAAACCTTCCCTTTCCTGATGAAAGACCCAGGCACATTTTAAGGGGAAGTATATTTCAGGCGCTGTCATGTCATGCAGTAGACTGTGAGATCATTTGGCCTCAACATCATACATAAATAAAACTCCACTCTACATAAAGAAAGGTGAATTTTTCACCCCAGGATAAGTTTTCAGTATTAACCAATGATGTTCTCAGAATTCTCCAACAGAAAATGGTAACTGGGTCCTGATGAAAGCATATCACAAGTCAAGAAGCCTGGGGCCTTTTCCCAGTAGTGCTGCCAATAATGTAACTCCAGATCAGCAGATTCACATTCAGCCTATTTGAGAAATTTCCAGAGTGTTTTGTACTGTCACATACACACAGACAAAAATGGAAAAGGTAATTTTATCCACTAATGATGATCAGACCACCTTAAAATTTGAATTGTGGCCACAGTATAATTCAGTAGCATGAAAAATACACAAGATTTAATAGATAATGGTCATGCTTATTTAATTTTAATTTTTAAAATGCAAATTCCAAATATAAGATTCACTTTGAAGGAGACAGCTCTGAGAAACACATTTTAGAGGTCTTTAAAGATCTTTAACATCTCTTCTAACCTAAACCATTCTATGAAATGTTCTATGTTCTAAATCATATTCTCAAAATCTCCATGTGGAGAAAAACTATTAAATGTACAAACAGAAAACCTAAATGGAAAGAGATAACTTATTTCTTAGCCAAAAGAAATGCAAATCGATTGTCCAAAAATGTACTGAATTATTTCTTTAGCATGTTAGGAGATTGAGATAGAAATATAGACTGCACCCTATTTCTCTCTGGCAACAGACAAATCAAGAAACAAACACTAAAAGATATCTTGCTAAAATACAAATGGAGATATTAACATTACAGAAATACAGGCCAAAAGCAAAAAAGTGGAAAAAAAACCCGCTCTTCCCCCCTCCCCCCATTTTCACATATACTTCATGTACAGCCTTATAGTACAAAAAACTATGAAAATGTATAAATGTGTCTCCATCATTCTGGAAGAAGAAGTAGCCTTCTCTTTTCAGCATCCTGTTCAGTTGTTATTTCTTCTTTTTTTCCCTCTCTATTCTCCCTCTTTACTGCTACTGCTGTCAGCAAAATCTGTTATCCCGTAGCATAAAAGACCCCCCAGTCTTCACAATAAGAATATTTAACTTCAAAACTCTTTTTATATTTTCACATAGTGCAACATCGAAATGCCTTCAAAAGCATCCACAGCCTCAGCAATTAACTTCAACAAGACACATGTCTAGGATAACTTTTCTTTTGAGAAATAAAGATTCTGAGGCAAGAGCCAATTAGTGGATACACTGTACAGTTTCTGTGAAGTTGAGGTTGAAGTCCTGGAGATTTCAGAGTATTCAACAACATGGCTTGAATTGTGCTATATTAGAGTTGGAAAGAATTATTAAAATAGGTGGGTTTGCAAAGTCATCTAAAATCTTAGTAGTGAAATTTTTGAATAAGCTGAATAACCCATTAATGGCTCTTATGTGGTTTATTCATTTTGTATTTAAACTCTCCCAAAATGTATTTTAGTTTCCATTAAAGAGGCTCTCCTTTTTCAATGGAAACCACTGCAATGAATATATTTTCAATTTAAAATTGAAAACCAACCCGAAGGCTGTTACAGAAAAGGATCAAGTGATTTAATATGTGGTTGGGTTTTTTCTTCTTTTTTATAATTCTGTAGTGTAGCTGCCTTGCTTGTATCTACATGCTCTGAATAATAAATCAAAACCTGTGAGTCAGTCAAAATGATAACCAATAATCTCACAATGGGGTTTTTCTCTTCTTCTGAATGAAGAGCTTCAGGTTTATAAATTGGGTATTAATACAGAAAATATTAAAATATTTCTAAAAGATAAGAGTGGGAACTACCAAGAAGTCCTTGTGGAATACTGAAAGCTATATAGAAAACTTTCTGAAATGTTCTGAAATGTTACAGAGAGCAGCAACTGGATAGAAAAACAGGATAAAAATCCTCTGAGGGCTTTTAAATAAAAAGATGCCATCTCCACTTCAACAAATTAGCTACAAATCAGTGGAGAATGACTAAGTGAGAATACTCAGATGTAGTCAGATATAATTACTAAAGAGGTGGACACAAACAAGCTTCTAAATTCTCATTTATAGAGACAATGGACAACTAATATGCAGCTGCAAAAATTCCTAACAGACACTGGTAATTCTGAAATTGTCAGTTAAAAAATTATAAATGTGCTGGTTTGAAACCGTATTCTTATCTATCTATACTCTTTCTCAATAATTGGTTTTTTTTATCTTCCCCTTTCTGCTTTCCTTTGCTAGTTGAGATCTAGCAAAAAGCAGTTTCTTGCTTCAACTCTTCAGTTCTTCTGGAATTGCACATCTGCTGAGGTTTATTTATTTATTCATAGCATATTCTTCAAGAAATAAATCAGCTATTTTTGCTCTTCAAATAATTACCAGAATGTTGAAACAAAATCTCCACATATTTTATCAAATATTTTTTCCTGATATAGCTGATGTGGGAGAAAAGAATTATAGGCATTATAGGTGCCTTATGGGTTAAATTTTGCCAAGCAATATTATCCTTCCCCATATCACAAATAAATGTACTTATATTCACTAAAATATTATGCATGACTCTAAGTTGAAGGTATTAAATAGCATATTCATTGCAGTAGCCATGATGTGTATTCACAGACAAGGAAAAAAGTCAGGAACAAGGCTAAAGAGTGAAAGGATAAATTAAAACTGGGAAAATTAGGAGCCTCAACATGAATGAGTTAAAACTTGGTTTAAGCCATCATTGCAGAAGAGAGTGATTTTCAGACTGAATTTAAAAGGGGCAGAAGAAACATGAAAAAATGAGAAGTAGCAAAGATGGCATGGCAAAGCAGAGAAAGCATCTCCTTGGTGACGCAGAGAAGACACAAGAGCACTGTGATTAAGAGTGTCAATAGAAGTAAATGAGATCACAGAAATAATGAAGGTAATTTTTAGGATCAAAGATATTGGACAGAAACTGAATGTATTCTGGAATGGAGCAGTCAACTATAAATAGACTAGACGACACTTTTAAAAAGGTAATCATACAGAACAAAATGACATTGGGGGCTGGAGTAACATACAACACATACTGTCTTGTAAAACTGTACTTTCTAATTCATTTGGCAAATTAAATTCAAGTGGGAGAACCTATGGAAGTCATTTATTGTTATCATACCTTAATATCTTTCAGAATGGAAAAAATGCTGTACAATCTTTCTTTTTTTTTGAGCCTACTGTTAAATTCGAAGTCAGGAAGTCCCCTCATCTCACTGATAGTCTTTGACTTGCATCTCAAGTTGCTGCTCTCTGTATGAGATGCTCCTGACACAATCAGTGTATGCATGATTTTTTTTTTTTAATTTATTTTATAAAGTAATCTATAGAACTTTTTATCTCTCTCCCCTTCTCCCTTTTCTGGTTTATGTTTTTTGTTTGTTTTTGACAGACAACAGAATTGTTTTAAAAATTCTTCCATTGGTACTCCATGAGCAATTTATTAGAATACAAAATAGAGAAAAATCAATATTAGATTTGTTTTATGTTTGCAAAAAAACCACAGAACTGAAATTGATATGTGTTGTTCCACCAAACAAAGCACAAACCACTTCAAACTACTAGACAGAAGACCTCTCAAAAGGTAAGTTAGGAAAATGTTTTATATACTTCTAGAGTGAAGAAATATCAATCTTAATACATAAAAGCTTGCAATTCAGAAGCTGATACAAATATACTGGACCAACAATTCATAAGTCAATTGCCATTTTGTTCAAATGAAGATAAAAAGCACTTTTTGTAGAAGCTGCAAATATTGTTATGTTAGATAGGATGCAAATACAAAAGAGAAATCTGGAAAGATTACAGCAGAAATAAAGAATTTAGGGAAAATATAAACCTGGAAGACTACCTACAGAAGCATCAAACATAAAACTTGCATATCATACTTTCACCTGTCTATACTTTTTGTGGTTTCAACTTTCTCTAAACATGGACACATTTATATATTAATGGGAGCTATGCTCTAACTCAAACTGGGTCTCTACTCTTTTCTTATCCATGCTTAGGAGGTAAACACAATATATTTTCAAAATACTTTCAAAATGACTTGCAAAAACTTCTCAGAACTAATTCCATAAGAGATTGCTACTGTTTTCAAATAATAACTTTGATTTTTTGAAAATTCCATTTTGTACTCGTTTAAACATACATTTGGTTTTTAAAGTTTGATGCCTCACTAAATCATCCGCAGTTTATTCAAACTGCTGTTTCAGCTCTAATGACATCACTATCAAACAACTAAAATTTCCTTTTAAATTTTTAAGAATTATATATTACATCAAAATATAACTATCTTTTTTTTTTACTACACCTTAATTAAGCCCTAACTAAACAAATTCCTTCTGTCCAAACACTATGCTGTTGCATTAAATTTTTATATTTTTGAAGTTCGTATTTTTGCTATGTGTTATTATTCTTCCAGGACTGGAATTTCTAAATAAATTTTGAACATCTAAAAATTGTTTGTTCCCCTCCATCCCAAATGTATTTTTTTTAAAGGTATTATTTATCCCTCCTTTTCCCTTAGTTCACTGATCACCACAGGCTAACATAGCTGTATTAATAATACTGCTTAGAATACTTATAAATCTTAGTGCACTTTAAAGCAAAATTCTTTAATACTACCGTACATAGAGACCAATGCCTTTGCTGTAGGAAATGAACATGGAAAATCTATGAATATTTTCTTTTCTATACTTGGATCTAAAGTCTGTACATGTAGACCAAAACTAAAAAAATACACATTGCTGTATCTTGGAGGGAGAGTCTTCTACACAAGCAATACAAGACACAGCTTCTATTGCATCAAAATCACTGAGGGAAAGAAAGAAACCAGAATTTTCACTATCAGTAGAGATCAGTAATCCAGCCTTTACAAAGGTCACTGCTTCAAGTAAACGTGCAGACCTCCCTGCCATACAAATGTGAACTAACAAACAATCCACAGCACTTCCTACAGACCCTGAAAACAGACAACTCTAATGGTATTGTTAAATACAACAGGAAAAAAGTAAAAAAGAAAAAAAAAGATTATCAATTGTCTCACACGGCAATGATTTGGGCAAAAGGACATTCCAGAAGCAGAAACTCATTGGCTCTGCATGGGAGTGGGGAATTAATTGATCCTTCACTTCTCAAAACCAATAGAACCATTTGTAACACACCAAAAATATTTTATATTTTACCATGAAGAGCATTATATGCAACTGGGGGGACAAAGGTTTTCTCCACACAAGTCTTAACACTTTCTACTGGAGTAAAACACAAAGCTATTTCCTCAAAGTTACAGCTACATTTGGACACTTTAAGAGCACAATGCATATCCTGCACACATTTTTTGAAGCTATCTCTATTAAAAACCCTCATGGGTTTTATTTTAGATGAACAGAATTCAATCATGTGATGGTTTAAGACAGGGCAGGAAATTTAATCAAATTACATAAAAGTATTGTAATTAAAACTCAAGGAGTTTTAACCGGAAAATGCAATCCTTAGTGTTTTCATAATATTCATACATGTTTAACCACAACACTTCAGGTAATCCTCTGAAAGCCATTATAGGTTAAAGTGAATTATCCTGTCACACTGCACAGAAAGTCAGACAGAGAAAGACAGGATGAAACTGCTGGGGCCAAGGAAGTCTCTCTCATTGATGAGAGCCAGCAAAGCCATTGAGAAGGAGGAGGCTCTAAACTAAACTTTCTCTCCTATTCCTGAGCACATATATAAAATGTGCTGCTACAGCTACATCAATATTGCAGGATTTCTTTGGACTAGAAAAAACATCTTTTTCTCATGTTGGTAATAATTCTCAATGGGACAGACAAAAATATGGTTAGGTTAGCATATAACCAGACAATCTCATCTTTGAAGTCTTTTTAATTTTACTAATTTCAAATCTAGATAAATTAATAAAAATTCTTAGTAAACTATTTTTTTTAAGAAAAGTAATACTACCTAAAATTACAAAGCAAGATTTCATCATACTATTAAGAAGTTCATGTGCTATACAGATGAGCAAAATTTTAATAATTTTAGCTCTAGAAAAATATTTCACAATGTTTTTATGTGTTAAACTGTCCTGATCTGAGAAGTTTTTCAAGAGACATGAGTTTTATATCCATTTTTTTTTGAATTTCAGAGGTTTGAATAAGTGTAAAAGAAGAGTGCAAAGAGTGAATTGCTTGCTTTCTCAATCCCAGACTAAATTCACTTTTTGTGTGCATAAAGTAAAAGGCCTTTCTTAGGTGTTTGAAATGGGGATGCATAACAACTTCAAATTGTACAAATCCTGAAATTACTTTAACTTTAGTCCTCACATTAGGAAAAAATGAACACCTGTCTGCCAGTAAGGATTTTCATTAACATTGTATCCTATGTTTTATCTAGCCCTTCCTTTGCATCAAATCCACTGCTGATACAAGCAATTCTGGACAGTTGCCTAAACTCTACAGGCTAGAAGGGGGATTGAAATTCACTAATTTACCATTTTACATATTATGGATATACATATTAAAAAATGTTCACAGTAAATGAATATGCATCCCTGTTTGCTGTATCTACATCCATCTTTAACACACCATACACATACTTTATGTTCAAAAGGCTCAGTGGCAGAAAATTACTTAAAAGAACATTTTTAAATGTTATACATCCTATTTATCTTATTGTAGGCCTTGAACATTAAGCTATTTAGCAACCATAGAAAAGAGGTTTCTTTCCAAAATAAGAGAGGCAAAAATACTTGAAACTGTGAAATTCAGTGAAATTAAGTGAACTCTCTCACTTGTATTAACAAGGTTTAAAATTTGGCAACACCAGATTTTCAGTATAGGTTAGTACTTTCAAAACAGACTTTTCTAAAAAACGGACTCTTCTAAAAAAGGAGTAGTTTTATCACTGTTCAAATTTAAAATTAAGAAAATCTTATTAAGTGTGCTTTATTAAAAAAAAAAATGCAGATGGAACTTAAAATAGCACTGAAGCTATTTAAAAGCACCTAAAAATAACCTGCAAGAAAAAAAAAAAATAGTCCAGGTAATAGTCAAGGGAAAGTTATGTTATTGAAAGTATGTACATTTGTCTGTTAAAAAGTATATTCACCAATAATGTAATTAGGAAATGACTGGTATAACATTTCAATGTTTCTAACAGGAAAAAAAATTACAGGAACCTTCCACTTTAAAAGTAATGCAAATCAAGTTTACTTATTAGAAAAGAGTTTTGTTCTTAAATATTTCCAACCAGTTATAGGTACCTTTATGATTATGACATTATCAATTTATTCAGTTATATTCAAACTGAATGTACAGCAGATATATTTTATCTAGGAATTTTAACTTTATGAAAAACATGTTACCCTTTCTTATCAGTCAGGGAGGAATACACTAAGAGATCACATGGGAAATTACATATTACATTTCCAAAGCCCCTTGTTAAACAAGCTTTACATCTATTTTAAGGAAGAAAATTATAGTTGATAAACTCTTATATAAAAAATAAATGTTTCTCTCATGTATTTTTTAAGGTCAATTAAAAGCAAAAGTTTAAAAGGGATGGGAAAGTCAGTAAGTAATCGTTTTTTATGACAAACTAAAGAATTGTCATTACCCATTAGAGGGGAAAATCTCCCACCTTCATTAGTGAATGAAAACAGCAACTTGTACAGGGATTAGATAACTGCAAAAATGTTTGGAGCAGAGGCAGCTGAAAGCCTGAAATTGCACTTCTGAGCTCCTGGGGTGATGCCTGCTACTTGCCAGCTACAAGCAGCTGGGACTGGTTGTAAATTTTGCTTAAAAATGGTCTAGACATGGTTTAGCATGCTCTAAATGCTGCCATTATTGAACAGGAAGAAGACAGAAGCACTCCTGGTGAGGCTCATCCTGAGTTGTGCTTCTGCCCAGAAGACTGTTGAGACTGGGAAAGCTGCGGTCTCATAGTTATGCAAAGATCACCTGCTGATGAAAAGAAGCATCCTGAAAATAATTTGTGTCAGAGAAGAGAATGGGATCTGGAAATAAGGTGGAAAGGTGATAACTATAAGAAAGATCCTGAAGTAAGAAAAGATCCTGTAGGTCAGAGAAATACAGAACATCTCAAATCGGGATGGATTGATTCCACCTCCCTTCTCCTCATAGGACTACTTAAATTAAATCATATGACTAAGGGCAACATCCAGACTCTGCTTGAACTCTTACAGGCTATGACCACTTCACTGGAGAGGTGGTTCCACTCACTGACCATCCTCTCACTGAAGAGCCCTTTCCTCATGTCCACTCTCAACTTCCCCTGATGCTGCCTCATAGCATTTCCTCCTGTGCTGTTGCTGGTCAACAGAGAAAAGTGTGGAGACAAGTAGCAGATGATCCCTAAGGATTTTGGGCTGTGATGTCCAACATCTGTAAGTGCAAAGCAGTGGCAGAGCTCAACCTCTGCCCTGGCAGGGAAGTTGAGACCTCATGAGCTCAGCTCTGGGGGAAACCAAATGAATGAGTGTGTGAAATAAAGTAGACTAAAAGCTCTGACATATTGGAAACTAGATCCACTACAAATTGTCACTTGAGATAGTTAGTGCCACATGAGAGCACTAACATTTTTTACAACAAGAACTCTTGGAAAAGAATCTACAGTAAACATTCAAACAAAAAGAAAAACGCAACACACACACGGACACAAAGTAAATTAGCACTGCTGCTGGTGTCTACACACAAAGCACTGACAGGAAACAACTGTCATCTTGACAGACCTCCAGGCTCAGAGAAGAAGCCATCTATTTTCCAGACTGTTATTGAAAATATAAAAATATTTAAACACACTTGAAAACGTTTGGTTCATTATTTTTTAAACCGTTCCTTGAACATATTGCATCCAGAAGAGCTTTCTAAGAAATCCAGAAGACTTGCACTTAGCTTCATTTTCCTATCTCTGCATTTCCATGTTCTGACCTCTGCTGGCAAATTTTGCTATTTTATTATGCTCAGCCTAAATCCTAGGTGTGGTGGGTTGAGTGCCCACCAGAATTATTTACTTAGGGGTTTTACTTAGCACTACAGGAACAGTTCCTAGCTTTCTGAAAAATTCTATTTAAATGAGAATACCTAGGCTTACACTTGGGATTATCTTTAAACTCATTGCCCAAATTATATCTGTCATGTTCTGACTAAATGTGCAGGTATTTCAGTATTTCTGAAGTTTCCTGAATTCTACTTTAAATTATGCCATAAATCTCTCCATTGCTGACACAATGGGATATTTTCTGTGATAAGTATCTTACATAAGAAATATTAGCAGAAAGTTGAAACTAAACTTCTTTTTGGCTGTAATTAACTGTCTTCTGATGCCTTTCCAAAAGAGGACTTTACCATAAAGGTAAACAGGACACTATTAAGATCACAGCTTTTAAGTAAAACAAAGATCTGCTTTAGTACAAAGGAGAGCAATAAAACAATCCTGTGATGCTGTACCACTAAATTCTGTGGCACAGACAAACCCTGAAGAATTCCAAAGGTGGTCTCACAGCAGTTTTAAAGAAGTTAAATTGTTGGCAGAAGACCAAAAGTGTGGCAAATTAAGAGTCTAGAAAATCATCGTCCTCAAAGGCAAGACTGCCAGAAGGGCTCTGTGCTGTGGGAATAAATTCAACTTTCATAAGGAGCTTTTAGTGACTTTTCAAGTTAATTATTATAGGTGTGAACTGACTGACAAAGTCCCACACAGAAACTTGGTGAAATCCACATTAAAAAATCCAGAAAACACAAGGAAATGCATTACAATACTTCTGTAAAACACAAGTAATGACTGGATGGTTAGGAAATTCTCACAAACTAATAATGACAAGGTTGAAGCCCAAGGTGAAGCCCCTAATTCTTAGCACCCAAATCAAATCATTATGTGCCAGTGAATACTGTCCCACTTACCACTACTTCATCTCAAATTATTTCAATTCAAATATACTGGAGCTTGTCATTTTAAATGTTAAAGAGTAATTCTGCACACAAACGGTACTTCATACAATGTGGGATGAAGAAAACATAACTCCTGCCACAAGAATAAAAATGTACAAATGTAGAGATCAATGGGCTTGATTTTGAATTGATAATTTAAGGCAGCCAAACTCAGAGACTCACCTTTCTGACACACCCAGTCAGAAGCTTATTTAGAGAAGTCTCAAAATTCTCACAGATTTTGTTCATCCTCGTTTTTTCAATGCTTATATTTTCAGCGCTGTTTTTTTCAAAAGGAATAGAGGTCACTCTCACTCAGTTTGCAGGTGACACCACGTTGGGTTGGTATGCTGATCTGCTGGAGGGTGGAAGGCCCTGCAAAGGGATCTGGACAGGCTGATTGACAGGTCATTGCATGAGGTTTAACAAGGCAAAGTGCCAACTTCTGCACCTGGGTCACAACAACCCCCAGAAAGTCTGGAGGCTTGGGACAGAGTGGCTGGAAAGGTGCCCAGAGGAGAAGGAGCTGCGGGTCAGCAGCAGCTGAACATGAGCCAGGTGTGCCCAGGGGCCAGGAAGGCCAATGGCACCTGGCCTGGATCAGCAATAGTGTG